>JAAWXA010000031.1:6525592-6590706 GCA_038090715.1 Florisuga fusca | reverse complement strand
ATCTCCCTGCGGGGTACAAGGGTCGGGACTGTCGGCGAGGCAGCAGCCGCGGCTGGCCTTGCCCCGGGAGCCGGGTCCTGCTTCGTGCTTGTTTTCTCTTTCTCTCTTTTCTTCTAGACTGCTCTGTCTCGGGCTGGGACGCGCTTCTCCTGCCTTCCGAAGCCGTGCTGGCGGGGCTGGGATTCCTCCCTGCTTCCCCCTGGCTTTCCTGCTTTCCCCGGGGTTGGGTGCGTGCCCGGGATGGAGGATGGTGGGGGCCTCCGGACACAGCCCCCCCGGTCCCTACTTAGCAGCTCAGACCGTGCTTCTACCCCCGACCTCCCGGGAGGTGGCTGATGGCATCTATGTCCATCCCTACTGCGGTGCAGCTGAGGCTGTGAAATGATGGCAGGCGTGGCAGGATGGGGAGAGCCATGCTGTGGCACACATTGCTGCCCACATGTGTGGCATCCAAGCAGGGTAGCATTACAGTCAGTAGCTCACACAGGTGCCTGTGCTGTAGCCTTCCTTCCTCAAGTGCTTTCATCTGCAGCAAATGCTGAGATGAAGCTTGTAGTTCGGCTTTATGGGAGAGGCAACTGAAGCAGGTCTCCACCCTCTGAGTGAGTTCTGGGGGCTCTTTGAAGGAGTCAGGTTTGGGAAACTCAAGTAAATGGTCTTGAAGTTTTGGTTTGTCTTTCCCTTTGTTTGCCCGTGCTACTCTAATGGCCACACTTCATCTTTTAATAAACATTTTCAGCAGTACAGAACTCTCCCTTCTCTGAGCATAAGTTTTTTCCAGCTGCTACCACATGCCCTGCTCCAGCCTTTGATTTAAAACAAAAGTTGTACAGAAGTTGTTCCCGGCATGAAATGGGTTATGCTTGTTCAGGAACCCACTGTGGAGTACTTCTATATTGCTCTTCTGTAGTGCTTCCTTAAAGAAAGGGCTGAAACAAGAGGCTCTTCTCTGTTGTCTTGACCTCCAGAGGGTAAGCAGTATGTTTTGCTTCTTGCTTACACTCTTTCACTCCCTGCCTACTTTTCCCTCTATTTCTTTGTCCCTTAGTTCCTCCAAGCCAAAACTGGAAGCACAGAGCAGAGGTCCAAGAGGCCATGTCAAAAATAAGATGTCCTTTCAGAGCCTGGTTGGCCTCTGCATGTTACCTACAGCGTAGGGACCCTTGCCCTCGGCAAAGGCAGGAGGGGTGGCTGGGCTGCCATGGACGGACCCTCTCTGTCAGGGCATCTTCCCAAGTGCTGTTCAGAAGGCTGAGCTGGCGTGTGCTTTCCCCTCTGCCAGAGCATGCGAGGAGGAAATACAGCTGTTCAGAGCACTTCTGCCCTCTGTGCAGCAGGAGCACGTGAGGGGAGGACAGACACAAAAAAAGGGAGATTCAGGAAGAGAGTATGGGAGAGACTCTGGGGGAGACAGACGAAAGCTACACATGGAGAGGAAAAGCTTTTTATATGAACACAAGTTTTGTTTAAAAAGCTGTTTAGTTAGGGCAAAAGCAAATATCCTGAAAATATGAGATTGTATCTCTCGACACAACTACTGTTCCTCCAGAAAGCACTGCTTTTCATTCCTTGGGTATTATGTGCAGCTTTCTTTCCCGCTCATCTGGGCTCTTCAGCATGCTCTGACCTCGAGCTAAGCAGGACATTGCCCTTAGCATCTGCCTGTGAAATGTGTAGTTCTCCATTCTGCATGTAAAATTGTTACTTCCATAGTTGGTTAAGACAAGTTTCCGAGGAATGTGAAGCCAGAGACATGCTAGTTTCTGTGGTTGGCCTTGATTGGAGTGTGAGCTTTTCAGGGCAGGAGCTGTGCCTTGGAGGCAGTGATTACTCTACACATTACCCTTGGCAGTTTAGAGATTTCTGCCTCCATTCCTGTCCTTCTCATCTCTCTCTTATCTCTTATTGCTGCTTACTTGTTCGTCTCCCTGTGCTGTCACTTATTCAGTCTATCCCGGTTATCTGTGGGGTTGTTCTGTAAGTGGAATTGCTGCAAGGTTCATCTGGATGGGTTTAAAACATCTGGAAAAGGAGAGAGGGGAAGAGGAGCAGCTGCTCTGTCTGTACAAATGCCCCAGTCAGCCCTGTGTTGTTGCCTCTCTCCTGCCTTCTGCTTTGAGATTGCTCACCCTGGCAAATGGAAATTGATGCAGTTTAAACTTTTTGTGTTCTTGCTGTTTACTGCTGCTGCATTAGTATTTCTATGGAAATTACACTTAACTTTCTGCAGCATTACTCTGAATGGCATAAGTTAGCAAGCTGCTGTCTTTGGGGGTTGTGTTAGACCTTTCTCTCTGTTTTGTTTTGGGGTTTTTTGTTTGGGTTGTTTTTTTTTTAACCCATAGTTATCACAACATTGTATCAGGTCTTCAGGACTGATTCATGTAGTAGAGTCATAATTGGAAGTGTGCCAGAAAAAGGTATTAGCAGCAATTTCCCATCCGTGACAAGTATGACCTTTACATCTGACTTTCAGACCTCCATCAGTGGAGAGTTCCCTTTGTGAAGGGAACATGCTGCAGTATTGCTCTCCATTATCTTTAGTGCATAAACTTCTAACAGCTATAAGTTTTCTGCCCTGCCTGTATAAACACTGAGCTTTTGTTTTTGGAGGGAGAAAATGCTGTATGTTGGTGTTGTCAGACAAATGTTACATGAGGGCAGGGACAGAATAGGTTTGGTCTGAAGGCACATGTATTGTCCTTGGTTTATATATATTTTAGTGAAATGTCCTTATGCTTTTAAAATGGTTTGTGCTAACTCCATTGAATCTTCCTCTGGATAGTGGGCTTTTGTGTAGAAGCCATGAGAGTGATACAGCAAGGAGAGGATTTCTTTGAAGTTTATGCTCTTGCCAACATAAATGTACCTTAGTTGTGGTTACTTCACAGCAGTGAAGTGTTATAAAACTCAAATAATTAAAAATTTTGTGTGCTTCCTACTGACCTCTGTTATTGTTGACTCTAATATGTACGCTTTCTCCTTTCCTTTATGTTCTGTGTTTTAATGTTTGGTCTGTTGGATCTGCTGCTAAAGGGACTATTGGCTATCCTGGTTCAAAATCCATGATGCTGGTTTTATTTGAATAGAGGGAACATTCTTTATATGGGGAGAAAGTAAGTTTTGGGTTGGTAAAACAGATCTTGGTAATATCAAAGATGATAATACTGGAAGTGGTTGCAAATCTTCAAGGCAGCTACTAGTTCTGTGTGCTGCTAGGTGTGAAATCAACACCTACTTGTTTAGCTCCTCACTTCAAAGATGTATGTGAAAATATGACTGAGTTACTGCATAATAACTGCTGAACTGTTAGTTGGCAAATAATCCAGAAAAGATATTAAAAGATAAATTTAATAGTAATGTCTAGAATTGTGCTTTAGTAGATTATTTTGTTTAAAATATTTTGGATGTTTGTTGTGACCAGTGTGATAGCAGTGTAGTGCTCTCAGGTAGCACCAGCTACATGTGTGTTTATGTTCAGATATCTGAAGAGAAGGACAGGGAAGGAAATCAATGGATTGTTTACTACATTATAAATCTGTTATTACAAGCACTATGCTACCACTGCTGAGTTGTTGAAATCTGAATCATTAAAAGATTATTCTTTCAGTGGCAATAACCCTGAACATCAGGGCTCTGAAAGGATGCTGCAGCCTCATTAGCCTTGCAGGCACACAGGTCTGAAAGAGCAGCTGTCCTTGGGTCTCCTCCAACTCAGTTCACAAAGATCAGCAAAAAGTGTCTCTAAGGCTGGAGACGCAAGTGGTGAGGGAGCAGTTTCATCTAGGTCTGAGACATCAAAGAAAGTTTTTCCTTATTCCTGAAAGGAGATAAACGGGAAGCACAAGGAGCAGTGGGGGAGTCTGTTTTGTAATACTTAACTCCACTGTAACCTCCTTAGGATTCTTCTACATTTGTTTCCAATTACACATACGTACACTTTGGAGTTACTGTTTAACTTTGTAACTCCTGAAACTGGTCATGTTGCAGAAGCAGAAATCACTGGTACTTAAGCTGTTCACGTGGCACCCACCCTCTCTAATCTGTTCAGTGTGTGTGTAGCTCCTGCCCTTTCCTTCCTGGGACTAAGCCCATGTGGAGGGCTTCAGCCCATGTCTCCATGAGAGAGCTCTCCTTCTTGCCATTTGAGCTAAACTTGAGTACATCTCTCCTGCTAAAGAAACTACAGGATAGTCTTTAATGGGATGTAAAGGTTAAAATGCTCTTTGCAGGTTCAGCAAGCTCCAAATAGATTGTGCATGTTTCTCTTGTGATGGATAACTCTGGAAGTAGAATAATTCCCTCTTCTACCCTCTTTAATAGTTTTGGTGAATGCTGAGCTTGAGTGCTAGAATGCTCTTGCCATGAAGAACAGGCTTCTCTCTGAATTTTCCTGGGCCTTGGCTTAAGAGGGCCAGAAGTGAGCCCCAAGAAACTGCATTTTTCAGCTCATTGTACTACTCCTTCAAAAATTGCCAGTAAGGAGCTCCTTGGTGAGAATGGCCAACTACTGCAACTCGTTGTCCAGAGGGATTGTGGAGTCTGTCCTTGGTCAAAAAGACTGAACAAAGTCTGAGAAGTCTGCATTTAAGCCAGGTTAGCCCTGTGCTGATCTAGCTGAGATCCAGCAGTTCCTCCTAGCTGCCTTTATGCTATGTTTCAGCATTACTGGATCAGCATAACTGCTTTTGTCTGTCCCAGAACATCTGGGAATAAAAGTGACCCCAAGGTCCAAAAATGGCCTCGAAGTCTGAATAAAGACATCAAAAAGTGGAGTGAATAGAGAAGCATAGTGTGGGGAAGTGACTCCCCAAAGTCTCAGAGCGTCATGCCAGTAATAGTACTGTGAGAGGATCATAAATCTCCTGACTGGCAGATTAGTGCCTTAGTACTAAATACAGCTAAAAGATGCTGTATTTAAGCATTAAACAATTTCCTTTCCCTACTCAACTACTTTCAGATCACTTTGTAACAGGGGCTACTTTTACACTCTGAAAGATTTTCTTCAGTTTTTTTGCTTTGTGCCATATTCATGGGGGGTTTTAGTACTAAAGAACAGTTTATTGCATTGACTTTTTCAGGAAGCATTGAGAACATTAGATCTGGAAAAGAATTTGGTGAAATAAAGAAGAGGGCTGCAAAGGAAATTTTTAGAAAGTGATGTTATTCCCAGTTTGCTGTATAACAAGTAATCTCTTATTTTTAAGAGGAAAAGAGCAAGGGAGCTGTACACAGAATCTGAGTTTGAATCTCTCTTTGTTTAAAAAAATTAAAATCACTTGGTGAAAACTTTTTAAGATCTGGAAGCTCAGAAGAAAACATATCAGCATTTTAAAGAGTACCATGGAAGGAGTTAAGCTGTGAGTCAACTGCATCTGTGTTTCAAATCCAAATGCTACGAACAAGGCACCATTCATATCTTCAGTTATAAGTTATGCTGAATTCGTTATGCTGTGTTTGTTTGAATTCTTTTCAGAGGAGAAAAAAAAATCATGGCAGATTAAAAAAAAAATTAAAATCCCTACTCTTGTTCTAGTAGCTTGTTTATGAAGTGATGAATCAGGATTCTCCTTTCCCATCTTTTAGTCTTTTTTTCTCCAGCACTTATGCAGGTCAGCTGCTAATTATTAGCAGCTGTGAAACTATGGAGTTACATAAGCATAACTAAAAGTCAGTGGAGCCTTGCATCATTCAGCAGATCTCTCTGTTGCTTATTCACCACAATAACAGATCAGTTTTGTAACTCACTTGACATGGGTATCTAAATACTAAGAGAGCATCAGCAGACATGGGAAGTTGGTAAATACTGCAAGTCAGAGGAATCAGATATGATAATGTGTGTGGTTTTTTATTGTTGCCACAACCTGTTGTCCAATTATACATGTGCTTGGCTGCTCGGTGAAGAGAGCCATGTGTCAGAGTAATGCCCTGCAACAGCTGAGCCTGCCAGATACATAAAGCTGAATTGTCTGGGCAGCTTTGCTGGGAGGAAAAGTATGGGGGCTATGCCTGGCTGCAGCGGGAGCAGGACAAGTGTGAGAGCTTGTGAATATATCCCAGATTAGCCATGTTGAGTGATATGGCTGGATACAAGAAACTGGCTTGCACATTAGAAAACATTTTTACAATGGGGCATGTGTACAGCTGAGAACTTGGGATTTCTTGGCAGGGGAGGCACCTACAGCACATGTGAAAGCGTGCTGGCACAAGCAGCCCAAGGCTGGCAGATCCAGACTCTGCCCCCAGGTTTGTAACACAGAGTCGGCACACCAGAGGATTTGGTGAGCAGCACAAGTTTATTCCCACTGCACCTTGAGGGTGCATAAAACTTAATCTCCTGTAGTTCTGAGTATTAATTCATAGGCTACGTAATGAATTTTCTGATCCAGACTCCCATTTTGTTGTCAGAAGATTCTTTTCATCTCTTCTCTTTTGCTGGGTTAAAGATCACCACAACCAAGACAGAGTGTGCAAGAGTGAGTGCAGTGTTATCAAATGTGCAAAATATGATCCATAAGTTACTACTAGGGAATTAAGAAGGTGAGATGAGTTCCAGCAGTTATGGTTTCCTTCCAGTCCAGTCTGTACACCCAGTGGCTCAGAGCTGTGCCCTGACCCCTTTTTAAAGAAGTAAAAGAACTCCATGTTTCCATTTCTTTCTTCCCAACTATTTTCTCTTTCCTTTTTTTTTTTTTTTTTTCATTTGTTTGTGTTTTTTGGGTTTTTTCCTTCCTTTTTAAAGTAGTGATGTGAACAGTTAAGTTTGAGAGCTGCTGCCCTAAATCTGTGGTGTTTCTGCTATTTCTTCTGGGGAAAAACAGGTGGTGCCTCATTAACTCACCTCAATGACAGGCTCTGAAAATGTGGGAGCTACTATCCATGCTGAAATTACCTTGGTCCCCAAGGAAAGATATAGATGTTTGGAGGCAACTTGCAAGCTCCAGCTGCTGGGGTAGCACTCTAGAGACTAAGAGGATAGTATGAATAGGGAACCTTCCTTTTATGTGTAGCCTAAATGGAATGATAACTGGTTTTCATAACTAGAATCAGCTAGGTAGATTTTAATAGAAGGACATGGATGATTAAAAATCTTGGGGAGGGAAAATATTGGTTATTCTTCCAGTCACCTGCTACCTGAGGGAAGGATACTAGTTTGACATTCTTTTGGATCAATTTGGATTGCAGTTTGGCAAATATGGACAGCATCAGGTGTGCAGTACTAAGTTTTACAGTCCTATCTTCAATTTACCCCAACTCATCCCATGGCCATCACATCAGTCACTGCTGTCCTCATGTCCTAATTTATCTAACACTGACTGACCTGCTTTGCCTAATATATTTCCAAAAGTGTGGTGTGTTTTTTCTTTGTTTGTTTGGGGTTTTTAGTTGTTGTGGTTGTGGGGTGTTGTTTGGTTTTTGTTTTGGTTTTTTTTTTGGGGGGGGCGTTTCTGGCATAGAAATGCAAAATAGAGAATTTTCACTCTTATTTTCACACTTGAAGCTGCTGAAAAGAGTTTTTAAAGGAAGTATTGAATGTCAATGTCGTGGCTAGACCCTGACTGGATGCTGGGTGCCCACCAAAGCTACTTTATCACTCTGCTCCTCAGGTGGACATGGGAGAGAAAATACAACAAAAGGGTTGTGACTGAAGATAAGGACAGTGAGTGATAACTTGGCAGCTACTGTCATGAACGAACCAGACCTGATGTGGGGAACAACTAATTCATTACCAAACAAATTGTATTAGGATAATGAGAAACAAAACCAAATCTTAAAAACACATTTCCCCCAACTCTGCCTTCTTTCTGGGCTTAATTTTACTCCTGATTTTTGTGCCTTTCCCTCTACAGTGGTGCAGGGGAATGGGGATTATGGTTGGATCATTCCATGCTTCTCCAAAATGAGTCTGTCCTACAGGCTGCAGTTCTTCATGAACTTGCTCCAGCATGGGTACCCTGGGGGGTTACAAATCCTCCCAGCAGATCTGTTTAGTGTGGGCTCCTCTCTACATGGGTCCTGCAAACAACCTGCTCCAGAGTGAGCTTCCCATGGTGTCACAGCATCCTTAGAGCATTGACCTGCTCAGCTGTGGGGTCCTCCACAGGCTGCAGATGGGTATTTGCTCCACTGTGAACTTCCATGAGCTGCAGGGGGACAGACTGCATGGCTGTGTTCTTCACCATGGGCTGCCAGGGAATCTCTTCTCCAGTGCTTGGAACACCTCCTCCCCCTTTCTTTACTGACCTTAGTGTCTGCAGAGTTGTTACTCTTGTATATTCTCTCTCTGCTGCTCTTTCCAGCATTTTTGTTTTGTTTTTTTCTCTCTCTTCAATGTGTTATCACAGAGGTACTAACACAGCCACTGATGGGCTTGGACAGTGGTGGGTCTGTCCTGGAGCCTGCTTGCTCCAACTGAACATGGGAGGCTTCTAGCAGCTTCTTATAGAAGCCACTTCTTTACCCCACCCAGCTGCTCCCTGATACCAGAACCTTGCCATGCAAACCCAATACATTTCCCCTCCTCATCTCTGTAAATCACATCTTTAAGAGGTGCTATGTGTTGCATCTGTTGTATGTAAACAAGCCATGCACCTAAGTGAGTCTGCATGACTCAAAGTATTAATCTCTTTTTTATGTGCCTCTCTCTGGTCAGATGATCCTTCTTGGTTTTCACCTGGTCACACATTTTGTCTCTGATTTTAAGACATCTGAGGGAATGTATTTGACCAGTGCCTGGTAGCATACATTTTCTGTTCCAATGGCATGAAAGGAAAAATCAGATGATAGCAATGTGGTAGTAAGAAAAATATGCAAGCATGACTGTTTCTGTTTGAGAGAGAATGTGATTCAACTGAGGCCTCAGAGGCAGGCCAATCATAATACTTCCCCTTGCAGGCTGCATTTTTAAACTACTCCAGACTAATGCTACTTTGAAACTGAGAAAAAGATACTCCTTAAACATACAGTTTTTCCAATTAATAATTCTGGAACCTGAAATTCTCAAATAGCAGCAGAGAGCCCAAAAGCTTTCTTTAAATACTAGGCAGCAACAAACTGCCAGGAAACAATTGTCCCTTGGACCTTGCTACTTTTCAAATAAAAGTTCTGCATTTCATCTGAGTAGGTGGCTTAGAAAGGGACAGAAACCTTGTTTCATGGCACAGCTTACTTTAAGTAAATTATTATTAATCGAATTGACTAAGGTTCCTTGGGTGTAAATGAACAACTTATGTTCTTGTCTTGTTTAGTTTAAAGTTCAAATAAGATGGGCTTTTTCAGAATGAAGAATCTTACTCTGAAGACCTGCTGCATGCTTATAGTTGTCCTCTTAAGTGGAACCAGAGCTGTATTTATTTCCTCATTTACTGGTTACCCTCTTCCTAGCAACTCTCTGCAGGATCAGTGTCTCCAAGTTTTATTACAGCTTTTTTTTTTTTTTGCTTTTAATTTGTGCATCCTTATAGAAGTATGCATGCTGACTGGAGTTAAGAGGAAGACAAATTAACTTGAGCTGCTATAGGGAACTAGAAAATGAAGTGTTCCATAGCTGACAAACAGCTTGAGATGACTGGACAATTCCCTCTTTATTCATCTAAAATGTGCCAGTTGTTTAGCAGAACATCCCTGATAATGCAAGTGAATTGCAGGGTAAGACACAGTTGGATATCAACATGTGCAGTACTTAAATGAGAACACTGAGGGATTCTGTGCTTCCAAAAGAAAGGATTTTCATTGTCTTCTGGTATGTTCTACTTTATAAGTTGCCCAAGAAAGTTCCTCCTAGGAGGAATAATAGAGTTTGTATTTGTTTACAGTAAGATTGCTCTTTTTTCCTTACACTGACAGCTTTTACTCTTCTCATAAATATGTTTGATCACCGTCTGCTCACTAATTAGCAAGACTGTTGAGGGATTAAAGAAACCATGGTAATGCTATCACATGGTATACAATACCACAGCATTTACAGCTTCCAAGGCTTTTGCTCCAGGCCATTCACTGTGAGGTAAGGACAAAAGCAAATGAAAATTGACTGGAAAAACCCAGCAAAAAAGAAAAATTTTAAAAAGAAGTGTATTTTCACCTTCTTCCCTTTGTACAGCGATTAAATGTCCTGTTGCTATTTCTTAGCTAGGCATGACTTTGTGCCCTAGCAAGTGAGAACAGAGACACGGAGAATCACTAGCAAAAGGGCTGGTAAGTGCATCCCTGGGTCCAGTCCTGCCCTTGATGTAAGGTTGCTGTGGGAGATCAGCTCTGAGAAGGTATCAGTGGAGCAGCTTTCTCCCAGCAAGGTCAGGACAGTGTTTCCCAGATCCTGGCTGTTTTCCATTAGGCATCTGGAGGTCCTTCCTCTGTTCTCTGGTGGAGACCACTTGTTATATTTGGAAATTGCCATCCTGATGGTAGGATCACTCTTTCTTCTGCTGTAAAGCTCCTGTGCCCTTGACAAGTTTCTTCAGAAGTTTTGGAGACTTGCTGTGGTGTGACTATACTGAGGAGCAAAAAACCTAGAGTGACTGCAGGCATATTTGATGCAAGAAACCTCAGTTCTGTCCAGTGAAATTGTCATAAATTGCGGTCTCACATCTCTGTATTTAACTTGGGTATGTTCAGGTCCTTGGTTTCTTTCTTTCTCAGCAGAGCATGTTATCACTGTCACCTTCTGTAACATGCATCAGTGTGGGATCTCGGATCCTGTCACTTAGGAATTCTGTCTGACATAAGGACAAGCATAAAATAAAGGTTTTTTTTAAAAATAGTTCTAAGGATATAATTATGGAAATGGACTCATGGACAATCGAAGGTCTCCAAAACCAAAATCCCCTAGAGCAATGTGTTTGAAGTTGACAGAACTGTCCTTGTCCCCTTTAGCAGCAAAAAGCACGAAGTTAAACATGTCACAAAGTTTACTTTTATCCAAACTATTAACATCATGAAACCTCAGGTAGATATAAACAGCCTGTAAAACAGCTGGTGTAGCTGAGCCCCTGCTGGCAGCATGAAGATAGAGGGAAGCGGGTGAAGAAACACCTTCAGGCTCCCGCAGCGTGTGGGGGTGCTTTGAGGCATTGCTGGTGAGAGATGGGGGGGTACCAGCTCACAGCTCATCTTCAGTGAGGGACTGTGCCAGAATGTGCTGGTTCTGCTGGGACCTGGCCCACAGACTGCCTGGAAACGTTTGGCTCTACCAAAATGCCTGTGACTGACCTCCCCTGCCCCAAGGGGACCACGCTGTAGTCTCCCCCTTGCTCTGGGTAATTTTTCAGGCCTAGCAGGAGGGTTTTAGGAGGCCCCTGCTGCCTTTCTCTGCACTGGTCACAGGGGAGCTAGCAGGCTGTGCTGAATTGGTTGGAAATGGGATTGTAAGGCATTTCTGCTCCATTAGCAGCAACTTTTCAGACAGCCATATTTAAAAAAAACAGAGATGGGGTTTTCTGTGGAGTACTGGTAATGCGCTCGGAGCTATAAGCCATATACTTAACTATAAATTTAATTATTCTGTTTTCTACTGAGTACCTGGCCTTTTGCTACTGAGAGAGGAAAAAAGAAACAGCATGCAGAGTGGGATACAGACACGGACTACAAGTTCAGTTATATAATTGTGTGGAACTTCTGCTCATGAGAGAGACCTGGTGGCAAGCTGTTTCAAGCCCAACTACCAGACAACTGCCTCTGTTCTCAGTCTCATCCTGATTGTGCCCAAGTGTGTTACAAGAACTTGCATAGCCAAGGCATCAGAAGCCCAGCTCCTTTTATATGTCCAGCTGTGGGGACAACAGTGTAACCCCATACCCTTTTGAGGTAGAGGTGGTGCTCTGTGTCCTGTGAGTAGTCTCCTGATTGATGTTTGGCTTCAGCACTTGATGAATCCAGGATTTGGTGATTGGAAATAGCAGGCATTTTATTTCTAGACTGTCAGTTTATCTCTAAGCTAGGTGAGCTGTGACTAGACGTTGTTTTCTGCCAGGTTAACATAGTCTAAGAGCAATGAGATGGTAATCTCAGGTTTGCGAGACAAAAGCTCCTGCTCAAAATGACATTGAATTACTACCATGCTGAAAGGCATTACAAAGTATTCAGATTGTGAACAGGGATTGAAATTGTTCTCTGTCCAATGAGTGATCCTTTCAGAGCTGGGACAATGCTGGGCACCGTGGTGTGAGCAGTCCTGCTTGGATGTGTCCCACGTAGGGACCCATTACAGGTCAGTGAGGTGTAGGATCTCTCAATGGGCCTGAATTTTTCACTGTCTAAGGAAACAGAGACCTTCTGTCTTTGAGGCTGTTATCTGGATGCTTTTTACAGACCCTGCAATTCCCTGTTACTTTTTTGCATACTACTCTCCCAGTTCATAGTAGCAAACTCTCATAATTCATAGTAATTGCATAGATAATTAAATGAGAATGTGGCATGCAGTGGTTATACATATTAATATACTGAGCTTCCCTTTTTCCTTCTTGGAGAATATTCTCCTTGGGAGAATATTGTTTTCAATAAATATTAATGAAAGAAAAACACATGATCTGGTCTTGTACATGGTCTGATCTTGCTCACCTTACCTGGGTGTAGTTCCAATCAGTATGAGATTTCTGGCACTTGTACCTAAGCAATGAATAAAAGATCTCATGCATTATACAGCAGAGAGGCTGCTTCTATTTTATAATAATCTAGTGAGTATGTACAGACTGTGATCTGTGGCTACATTTGGCATCCAGATATTCCTGATGTGGAATATACCACCCATGGGAAGAATGCAAGAAATGGACTAAAGTTCCCAGTGGTTGGGACTTTTTTCCCTTTGGGGAAAAAAAAAAAAGGCAAAAGGGCATGACCTTTGGATAGGATGACACTACTATAAAATGGTACACAGCTCTTTTTTTCCCCCGGATGAAAAATTGCCCTTGTGGCTCTAAAATGTGTGGATGCTGTGGTAGGTCGTGATTTCTAAAGTGTAGATTTGTTTTGCTTTGTTCTTACATTCTTACATGTATATGTACTCATAGGCTGATGAGTAGTGTGAATATAAAGTATTATTCAGATTTAAGTGGGATCTTTTAGAAACAGTTGATGTTTTCTACTGAAATAACAAAGTGTATTGAAATTCTGCATCAAATTTTTCACACCCAAAACTTTGTAAGCATTAAGACTTATGCTAATAGCTAAAGACAAGTTTCCTCAACAATATCTTTTAATATCACCATTATAGCAAAGCTCATTTATTGAAAACGATACTTGAAGGCTAGGCATGCCATTGGCAAAGTACAACAAACACTGCTCTAGAAAAACAGCCAAGCAGTTTTTACTGGGCAAAAAGTGTTGAAAATATTCTTTGGAAAAATAGCATAATTGTTTCTTATGTTGCTGGACCAGTTGAGTAATCCCATATTATTTGATCAGGTCAAAGACAAACTGTGTCTCAAGCTTATTGTATAAAAAAGCAGCAAACTAAGAAATAGGGTTTTAAGTGAAATTACACAATGACCAACGCTGTTTCTCTTAATAAAACATCTTTCTTTGTTCCAAAAAATATGTTAGGGTTATTAGAAATATCTATAATGATATAAAGGCTTCCACAAATATAGACTTCCCCTTTCAGAAATATATCTTATATATCCTATGTCCAGTACAATGACTGTTACTGGGTCAGGAAGGACAAGTAACTTTCTGAGAGCAAGTTTTGTCAGCTCAGCAGTTTTCACTCAAGTCAAGAAATTCGTAGGCATTTCTAGGCGTATTACATTTTCTTAGTAATGGCTTTTATTTATGTGGCTGTCCTCTGAATGGGTAACCTGTGGCTAAAACCAAGGCTGATAGCTGAAAAGGTAATGTCTTTACACAAGCAGCTGTGTAAAGGGTTTTGTCCCAGAGTTTGTTGGGGTTTTATGGATTTTTTTCCTGGTTTCAAGCAGGATTGGAGCAGTATGAAAGCTCTTTTTCTTCCACACACACATGACTACAGAGAGAGAATTTGGCATAAAATTTTTGACCATCAAATTTTGTTCACGTTTTGGATGAAGGACAAGATAGGTTCTCTGTTTTATCTGTTAAGATTCTCCCACCCCTGAGGAATGTGTTAATATTTCATTGTTCTGAAGAAAGGTAGTGGGCAACATTAAATATTTACATCTCTTTGCAAAGTCACTGGGATGCCACCAGGATACCTAGCTCTACATCACACATGCTCTAATTCACCCCAAACACCCACTGTTTACTAATCTTCAGCCCCCATCTGTGCTGATAATGAGCAGGAGGAAATGGAAACAGCAGGGATTATATGCTACTGAGAAGTCCCAGTTTCCATGCCTGGTTGTAATTCTTTCAACAAACTCTTGCCGACCATGCTCCTGCTTTGAAGTTTGAACACCTCTCTATTAGTGCTTGGCTCTGGTGATTTGGAAAAAAGATTTGGGCTTGTTTTTGGTTTTTTTAATTTAGAGTTGCATATCAGCATTTCCATGAGGGTTTACTCTTGCAGTCACATGTGTTGTGCCTACTCGAGGTCAGGAGCAGTACAGATGTTTTTTGCCAAATCACTGAGATGTTAATTGCTCATATTTGCTGGTGACAGGTACAGATAGAAAACAGTCCCCACCATACCAACTATTCTGTGTGTGTGTGTGTGTGTGTGTGTATAGTCTTAGCCATATTGGTGAAGGGGGGGAGTTTCCATATAATGAATAAGCAGGACACATTTTTATAAAGTGAGTGGTGTGGGGGTGTTTGAATGCTGGGAATCAGCATGCTCCATTAGCCTGCATCACCATGTCCATTATGCTCCAATGTGTGGATGTAGGGCAGTGCATGTTTCTAATATAAACAAAAAACCTCAGAGATTGTAATTGCCTTTTTAACCCCATAGCACAGGACAGCAAATTTTTTGTGTAAATGGCTTTACAGCTGTGTCTGTGAACATCCCTGTGTATCTTCGCTGTCAGACCGCTATGTAACTTGTTATTGCTGTTGGGGTGGTCCTTCATCCATAAATCAAATGCTGTTTGATCTCATGGCAAGTGAAGGGTAGTCGATTAATAGTCTTAAAAACGACTTGTGCTGTCTGCAGGATTGCTGGCACATATCTCCGTTAGTTACCGAGGTGTACATGAGGAAGAGCTTCAGCCATGCTTTCCACACAGAAGATAAATAGATTTGTCTTGTGTACATATAAGGTGAGATACAGCATTAGTTAATAGTATATTACTGCTGAAAATCCTGTTGAGGTTTCAGTGCTCCAGAAGGTGCCAGTCAACAGATTCTTCATCTGTGATAAAGATGTAGATATAAGTGGTTTGTTTAGAGAGGACAGAATTTATCAGGCTTCAGATGTTTTCCTTCACATCTTAATGGTCCATGGTCAGACTTGACAGGTGTTAGTGGGGCTCAGCAAATCCTGGTGCTTGAGGGCTGTGCAGAGCGAGTGCCCCTGGTGTCACACAGCTGCTTTAGATGTCCCTGTGGTGCCTGCTGCATGGTCCTGCTGAGGTGTGGCTGTCCTCTGGGCTGGGCTGGAGCAAGGTCCTGGGAGGCTGCTTTCCCTGGACATAGCTTTAGAGTGGCTGGGAGTTACCTGCTGTGTGGACAAATCCCATCTGGAACAACATGGAGGGGGTATAAAGCTACATCTGGCCCACCAGCAGCTCTGGCACGTCCAACATGCGCAGCTAGATCCTCACCCTGCTGTTGACACATTAAAAATGACTTTGTAAACATAGCCCCTTCTTAAAACAGAGCGCCATAACTCATCTCTTGCGAGGGCTGAGGGCTGCCTGAGAGCCCCTGGGTGAGCAGCTGGGGAGGACAAAGCAGCAGTGTGCTGGGAGCAAACATGGCGTTCTCTGAACTCCTCAACTTCCCCTCCAGTGTCCGTGTCTCTGCACCCTTACCGAGGGGAACATGCTTCAGCTGCTGGCATCTCACTGTGCTCTCAGCCATCTTCCAGTGTAAATAATACCTTGGCCATTTGGCCCAAGACTTGAACTGGGGCAGAGCAGGTGCCACTGCAGACACCTGTCTGCTCCTGCTGCATCCGCAGAGCTCGGATGCACAGGCACAAGTGGGTGTGCAGGAGCCCAAAGAATGCCTGATGCAAAAGCATCCATTTTGTGGACTAGTCTTTTTTTCAGTCATGCACGTGTTTCCTCTACTGTGGGTATCCTCTGTGTGTTTACACTTAAAATATTTATATCTCTTACTAGATGGGTGTGAATTGCTCAGTACTTAACTGCTAAGTTCCTTGCACTGGGAAGGTTTGTGCTGTCTCACCTTATTAGCCTGAATGGATCATCTCCTCTCCTTAACTTCATCTAGCAACATTTTATACTTCCAGGAGTGGTGGGATTATCCTTGTGCACTCACTCTTGCATAAGCACAGAGCCTGGCAGCAGGCATGTGCTGCTCTCTGAAATCCTGTTGGTTGTTGCTGTCTCTTTGACAGAGGTCACTACATCTGTCTGGGTAGAAGGGGTAGATCCTCAAAACCATCACCACTCAATTTCCAGTGGGTCCAGGCAGATAACTTTAACCTGCTGGTAAAGATTATTGGAGCTAATTTGGCTTGTTTTGATAGTCATTAATTAGTAAGTAGTGGTAGGAAGCCCTGAGGCCGCAAGACAGGAAGTTAATCTCTGGCTGGTGGTCAGAGAGGCTGCTCACAACATTGATCTCTTCATCTGACACAGATTAATTTAAAAGATAACATTTTTAGTGGAAACATCTTAATTTATGTAGAAATTGCTTGAAGCATTCTATGCAATGGGCAAAGAAGCAACTCCCATTGGTCTGCTCTGGGCCTCTTGCTGTGGTTTTGTGTGTGGCCTGGTCAGGAGCAAAGCAGCTTCATGCTGGAAGTTGTCCTCTGCTACCTGACAGTGAGAAAAAAAAGCTTTTGAACACTAGATCAGTTTCTCAGTATGGTCTGTGGCACAGGCTGTGGAGCCACTGTGCCAACAAACACACCTGGACAACCATGGAGTATGGTGGGAGCATGAGAGGGAGGAGAGCCATAAAGGAGTGTTGCTGCTGAAAGCTTTGTACCCCAAGCATGCAGCATCACTGCTTGTTTTGTCTCTTCCTGCCTTCAGGTTCTTCACACTCACACTTAGGTGCAGCCAAGTCCAACCAGTGCCCCAGCACAGATGTTTGCAGTCAGTCTCCAAGGGAAACCCTCTGGCTGTGCAGCCCACCTGTCTCCATTCAGTCCTTGCCAGGTTGATCAGTGCCCCAAGGGCATTGGTGGTTGTTTTTTCATCTCTCAACAAATAAAGGGACATTTAACTTCTCCCCACCCACCCCTTCCATAGCCTAGCTGAAGGGTGTTTAACAGTCTCCACAAGGAGCATCTTCCAACAGAACAGTATCCCCTTGCTGATTCTGGTAAGACCATTCTGTCTGTCCTCTGACATGGCAGTCTTCAAACTTGATCTCCAGTCTGTGTCAGCATTTCTGCTGCTGGTACCACTCAGGATTCCATTGTCTTTCTGACATTGACTTTTTTAAATTTCACTTTCTGCTGAAGCACCACCTATGGACCAATCCTCAAAGCACACTCTTCTAATTCAGGACTTTACTGTCCTTCCTTTTGTGACATATGTTCAGGCCTCATTGTCCCATCACTTAGATGACTACATATGGATGCAGACTGCTACAGCTGAGAAGAAAACCTCTACTCTTCTGAAGCAATCAGCTGTTTTTCACAGGACTCAAAAAACTGTATGCCATGTTCAGATGAAAAATATTTCTAAAAACTGCTGATAACTGCATCTATTTGAATACATCAATTTATTACCTCTCAAAATTTTATAAATAAATATAATTGAAGTGAAATTACCTATGCCTGCAGTGTAATTACATTCTCCACTGTGACATTTGTTTCCTTTTTAAAAGAAGAGGGGGGGTTCTAAGCATACTGTAAAAGAATCACATTTAGCATTTGGTATTAATACAAAGAAATAGTACTAAAAGGTCCGTTGAATCATGGAGTGGCTTAGGAAAGAGAGGAGGGCTCTTTGATGTTAGTGGTTCAACATGAGAGCAGAAAACTCTTCAAGGTGCTGTAAGGGATAGTTAGTTTCTTTAGCTGGTTTTAAAGAGTAAGTGAAGTGAGCCTAGCAAGGTGCTGTGAGGAAGCGTGGTGTCACATGCAGCTCTACAGGAAATGAGATTGAAGCTGCTGGGGAAGTTCAGACCCGTGTGACCTCCAACGGATTCAAATAGCACAGGTTAGTCCTCTTAAAATGTCTCTTTAACCATCCTGCTGGGGTTCTGTGTATGTACCTTCCCAGATCCTTGGCAGCAGGGTAAGAAGTGGTCCATGTGGCACTTGTGTTATCAGGCAGCAAGCGACATGGGCTTTCAGAACAGAACCCTACGGGGCAGAAATAGGAAGTGAGTTACCCAGTTTGTGAGAAGCTTGGACTCTGCCTTGCTGTACAAGAGTAGCATGAACCTGAATCACACTAGAAATGTGAAAGAAATCTTCATCTTGTTAAGACTTCCATGAACAAAAGGTCTGAATATACAACTGAAGTGTTCAGTGTTAATGCATACCAGAAAGTGCTTTTCCAAGCACAGGCTAAAGTAATTGTCTGTAGTGAGAAGTTCACTTTGTTTTGGCCGTACTAAGCATATAGTTTTCTGTTTGGTTTTACTGGTGTAGTCTCTTGTTAATGTTTTTTCTCATTCCTTGTGATTTCTGTTGAGAAATTCCATCCCAGCTCTTCTGTGGGGCAGGTTTTTGGCTTGGGTATGCACAGTATCAGGAAGGAAACCGTACCAGTTTGGTGCTGGAGAACCTGGGACCTCTCAGAGGGAGGCTCTTTGAGGGGATGTACATTTACATTTATATTCCTGCACAAAAATACATACATTACTTTTAAATATTATTAGGCAATAGTGATTAATTAAAAAATTAGAACGGAAATCTGGAGTGAAAGTTAATAAGAAAATGAACTTCAGGAGGATAAAATGTAGAATGTAGTAGTAGTAGTGCTTCACAGAGTCTGAACTGAAGTTAAATCCCAGTGTGGGATGCACGTGGTTCTGGGAGAGCTGGGGGGGGAAGAGGAGGTGGCAGGTGAGCAGTTGCAGTTGATGGCAAGGGTGGTCCCCAGGCTGGTCACAGCTGGTCCCCCATGGCTCCCTAGGCAAGGCCACAGCTTGCCAGGCAGAGGGGCTTGCTCAGTGGAAGTGGTGGTGAGCTAGCATGAAGTGCAGCTGTTGGGGACAACAGAGGCTGCACTGAAGACATGCCAGGAATTAAAAGCAGAGAACTGAGTGCCAGGCAAGTATTCCTAAAACTGTCCATAATTCTTCCCAGTTTTTAAAAAAAAACCCTATTTCCTGGATTCTGTAGAAAAACAGACAAAATTGCACTCCTGCTTTACCCTCCTCGTGCCACCTAGTGCATTCATCCTGATCTAACCATAAAAACATGAATGTAAAATGAATGTAGGAAGGAATGCAGGAGCAGGGAGGTCCACAGCCCCTCCTGCCCAGGAGGTGGGTGCTGGCCCTGGCTCTGCCACAGGACACAGAGGGTCTCAGAAATTTGGGAATAGCTGTGCCCTGTTTCTCTGTGATTCTCACTCTTTGTGGCCTTGCAGAGAGTTTGCTGTCACATTTTGAGCTTTGGAGTGCCACATGCAGAAGGCTCTGGTCTTAGCTGGGCTCCTCTGCTTCTGTAAAACTGGCAGGTGTTGCAAAGGGAGCTGAAGTTCTGCCCAAAATCAGCCTTTCTGCTATATTATTAGAGCTTATAGCCTTCACCAGGGCACTGCAAAACTCAACTCTGTTTAACTAAGAATGTGATTTAAAAGCAATTTAATGTAATCCTGCTGCAGACATTTTCATTTCAGCCTAATCCTGCTTTATAGTGGCTCATCTCAAATAGATTAGGAGTTGTATTAAGCTAAATATATCAGCTTGTAAATAATGTATGTGAGCCTCCATGCAGTGGTTTGCACTGGGTATTTGAAACTGAATTAGAAAGAAATTGATACACTTTCCTAAATAAATTAAGTCTAACTCTTTTACTCTGCTACCACGAGTGAGCACAGGCAACCAGGACTGACAGAGGAGGAGATTTCCTGAATGGGCCTGTTCTACCAGCTTGCATCGTGAAAGCCAGGGAAAGAATGTTTCTTTCCCAAAAAAATTATAAAGGAAATCTGCAAAAAAGAGGAAAGGGAATAGGAGTACAGACTAAACAAGAGGAAATAAATATGGTTTGGAATGAGAGAGAAGGAAACAAAAAAAAAAAAGTAAAAAATTAAACCAGATGGGAAAAAATTCTGTGCTCAGGAAAAAACCTCTCCTCTTTTATGGAGCTTCAGAAGGAGAGGAGACTGTATGTGTTTGTATGTGGAGTTCACAGTGTATTAATCTGCTCTGATTCCTCTTTAGGTGGAGGTGGGCTCCTATTTGCATGCTGCCAATTCTCGTGCAGAGTTTCTACTTACTCAAGGAAATATCTAATAGATGCCTTCTCAGGTTCTGTGTCCCCACTGTTTTGGGTTTGCAATTAATAGGGGCTTTTTTTCCAATTTTTTTTTTTCTTGCAGTAATGTGCAACCTGGGAAGTATTGTGATCTAATTAACTTCAGCAAGTGGATTCTGGACTGACTTTGCCAGGCCCTCCTATTCTGTGCAAGCATTTCTCCTGCTGGTGACAAGGTACAGAGCCTGCTGGGTTTGCACCGGGAGAGGGATGGGAGTGGGGAGAAGTCACTGTGTGAGCAGCAGCACAGGCAAACATGTCTCCAGTGTGTGTCATGGCATAGAGACATCTTGCAGCTTGATTTGCAGGGTGACAATATAGGAATTATTTTCTTCCAGGGCAGGATTAATGGCAGCGCTGGTTTACTGACATGTTCTGATGTGACACACCTTTTCTGGTGTCAGATAAAGGTGTCAGGTTATGTCAATTTTTCTGCCAAATCCCAAAGCTTATAATATGTGTGCCAGGTTGGGTTTTTCTGGTTTTTTTGTTTGGTTTTTTTCATTCCAGTAGCACAGAGCCAACAGTGGAGAAATTTAGGACTTCACAAGTAGGCCAGGAGACCTAAGGTATGGTTTGAGCAGGCACTCTGAGTTCATAGTTGTCATGACTTAGAGCAAATGATGTTACACTTGGAAACCACACAGTGGAGACTGTGATGTTCAGACCTTGGTGCTAATGTACAGAACTAGTATGAAAATGTCCTGAGACATGTAATGAATCAGAAAGACATAAATAATAGTGAGCTTACTTTTAATTTTTTTTTTTATTGCAGCAGAGGCTCAAGCATAAAGCATGTGCTGTAGATAGGCAGCAACCTGCTGACCTAGAGCTTGTGCAGTCCATCAGGTCAATATTATTTCTTATCTCAAATGCACTCTGTTGTAAGCCCTGACTGTAGCTTATTTGGAATTAGTGTCCCAGGTAGAAACTGATACTGGGAGGCTCCCAGTCATGCCTGGGATTTTGGTTCTCTGTAGGCATGAGCACAAAAGCATTCTGGGCTGCTTCTTGATAGGTGCTGTTTCTGGTCCATGTGGGTTGATGCTTTGGTGTAGTTTCAGAAGTGTGCTTGCTTTTGAAACCACAGTCTGGGCAAATCTGGGTGCCAGGCTTGGGTCATGTGAGAAAGAGGAAATAGCCCTATGAGAAAAAAAAAAAAAAGTCTTGTTTCATTTGTGGCTCCACAACTTTTACCAAGCATGGTAAACTGCAGCCAGGATGGGGACTGGTGCAAAGCCTGGTATTTGGAGGGTTATTCTACATTAGAAGACCAAAAAATATGGTGCCACTGTGTGACTGGTAGCCAAACACAGTCATCTGGACACTGGGGGTTGGATTGAAGGAGGGAGACATGCACATAGGGAAAATATGAGTATTTTTTAATTGACATCATTATTTTACTTCACATGAGTATATTGGATGCTGCAAAAGAACATACAATGCAATGCTGAAATGAAGATGGTGAATTGTGCCACCCTCACCTATTTCAAATGTGATATGGGATTATGGAATGCCTTAGGAACAGCAGTAATGAAGAGGGTTAGACCAAATACAGCTCTTGAGGCAAGGCTGAAGGAAATATGATTGCTTAGGCTAAAGAAGAGAAGATCAAAGAGGCATGAAAACAGTTTTCAAATAACCATGAAGGGGAGAGGAATAAATTATTCTGCACATCAGTTGCAAATAGGATGAGAAATAGCAAATGAAATCACAGCAAAGGAGGTTTAGATTAGGCCCTGGGCAAAGCTTCATTAGCTGTAAGGATATTAAAGTAGATGACCAAGGGATATTGCAGAATTTCCATCACTGGAGATTTTTAGGGAGAGGAGGCAAAAATAGCTGCCAGGAATGATACCATCAATAGTGAGTCAGGGGAAGGGTAGATGCCCACTTGCAACCCTGCTGTCTATCATTCTGTATTTCAGTCTCCTTGCTGACATTACCTTTAAATTGTTCTGGTTATTGATGAAAACTGAACAGTTATTTTAAAGGCAATGAAGACTTCCATATACCTGGTACAGTACAGCCTGTCCTCCACTTTTCAGGGAGGGCAGGTGACATGCTTTCCTGAGATTCTTGGGGTGATTTTCCTCTTCTAATTTGAGAGTCAACAGATAAAATGAGTGCATTATATTCTTCACTGTGAGAAGGTAATTGAGTTATCACTAGCAGCTTGCAAGGTAACTACCAGTTCTGCTCCTGGTATAAGAGGGAGCCCTGAAAAGGCAGGCTGTGCTGCTTCCTCACATGAGCAGTTGTAGGAGGACAAAACCCAGTTCATTTTTATCATGGATCTCAAAACTGCAAATTCCCACCTGCTGTGCAAAACCAGTTTGGTCTGCATTGAACAGCATTTCCTAAGAGTCAGTTTGGATGGAGGGAGGAGTTGTCTGAAGCAGTGTCTGGCTGCAGGGTTCAGGCTGTACCCCTTCTGCACTGGAGTGAGGCTCTTCCTCTGTGTGGACTACCAGCCTTCTTGTGAGGGCCTTGGCAGATGTAGAAGAAAACAGTGATCCATGTAGTAGCACTTGAGGACTGTCAGTCATCAGGACTGCACTTTAAGAGAGCAGAATTTGTGAGAGTAAGCATGTCTTATGACCCGATAAAACCAATGCAAAACTTCCTTTCAGCTGTGGATTTGATCCAGATACAGCAGCTTTCTTAATTTGGAGAATGTCTTCTTTAATCTGGAAACTTGTGGCCTCAGATTCCAAGTGATCTTTAACTCTCTGTTTAATTACCAATTCTGGTTTTGAAAGCAGAGATGTTAGGAGTCATATTTCAGTCTGCTATATGCTAAACTTAGTCTACAAACTGACTTAAAATAAACGCAGTTTGGTTTTCCCATGCAAGCTAGCCAAACCATTCTGCCAGTTTGATCAGGGACAAATTTATAGGATTCAGCAGATGTGATGCTGACTTCAACTAGGGCTTATCAACTGTGACAATCACTCTTACTAGGAAGAAATTAAAGGGAAAATTGGCTGCCACCATCCAATATTTGCTCTTTTGGGGCACCTGCACAAAGCACTCTAGCCTGCACTGACCGATTTGTTTTCTTCTCTAAGCTTTTGGTAGATTGGCATTAGCAGGGTGCATTTGAGCAGTCCTATGGAGTAAGACAATTTGTCAATGAAGTATGTTCTAAAGAGGAAATGCAGTTGTTAAACAATGGTATGTGGCTACTTTTGGTTTTGTGTGTATGGTTTTTTATGTTTTTTCATGACAGTGGTATGCCATAGATTTTTTTTTATTATTATTATTTTTTTTTTTTTAAGATTAATCAGCACCAATATACTACTTTTTATGCAAAAAAGCTACTTTCACAATGCAAGCAGGAGTTCAGCTAGACCTGCTGTCTTGCATGGAGGCAAACTGCCTCCAAAATCAGCTGCTCCACAGGGAGCAGGCTGTATCAGAGCTGCCAGCAACCATGGAGATGTGATGCTGGCCAGGCATCACTTCCAAAAACCTGGTAGAAACTGGGAGCTGCTGCAGAGCAGCTGGCCAGGATAGCTTGTCTTTTTCTAAAGCAGTAGCTTGCAACACCCACCGAATTCAAGCAAGGTGTGAATTTGTTCCTCTAGCACATTCACCTGCCCAGCAGGTCTGCTGGGTCTGACCAAGCAGAGAGAGAACCTGTGCAGTCAGCTAGGTGTGACCTCACATGTGATGTCACTACTGTCTCTTGAGCCCCCAGATAAACCTGTGTGCTCCAGGGCAGGCACCCACATGACACATTGCCTCTGGCTGCACTTGCCACATGGAAACACTTGGCTGGCAAAGGTCATGGAAAAGGGTTGGAGAGAGAAATATTGAAAATAAAATGCGGACAGCTGAGCGGAATCTCTTTTAATGATTGAGTGCTTGGGCAAACACTCTTTCTTTAATAGGTGTGGAACTTGAGCAGCTTCAAAAGTAGAAAGTGGGGTGTGGTGCAGGTCTCCAGAGTGTCCATCCCAGGCTGCTGCAGCAGGCAGTGTGGCAGCACTGTGTTCCTCCTCGGGAAGGTACCCCAGGGCAGTTCTCCTCTTTGCGCGGGGGAAGATCAGCCAGTGCTTGTGCTAAGCCACCAAAGACCTTGCCCTGCCTATTTTTTTGGCAGAATGCATTAATAATCATTCTTTCCAGCTTCTCTTCTTTGCTTGCTAGCTGAGTACTTGCCATGTGCAGCTGTAAAAAGTTGTTTCCAACGAGAAATAAATTGGAGCAAAGACTCCTGTAATCGGAGACGGGAAGGGAAGCAGAAGGGCGGTTTCACTTTGTTGTCCTTGGTTGCTTTTGGTTAGATTTGTGCCATGCTCTGAACTAGTTCCCCCTCTAAGGGACTTTGGGCCCCCTTGCTCGGCCCTATCTGTGTCCTCCCAGTGTTAGCTCTGGTGGTGCTGACTTGACCCGTGTCCCTCCTGGTACCGGGTGATGAGCTCAGGAGTCAGTAAGAGAACCCTGTGCCAGGCCAGCCAGGCCATGTCAGTTCAGAGACCTAAGCCTCTATCAATAGGACTTCAGTGCCAAACTTGGAAAATTTTTGTTTGGATACAAAGGTAATGGTCGTAGTTACAGTTTTTCAGTACATATTTTTATTGAAAAGCTTTTCTGATTAAAACCATCGGTTTATCAAAACCTTTTTCCATGAGATTGAAGGTGATTTCAGAACAAAATTTAAATTTCAGAAATTACAAAGTTCTAAAATTATCTTTTGGAAGAAATTTAAAATACCTAAAACAAATGTGGGCTCTGATAAAATCTGCACTCCTAAAGACAAAAAAGTAAAATTTCATATTTGTTAAATTTAATTTTTTAAAAAATCTTGATTGAAATAGAAATCTTTTCAAGTCAGACTTTTTTTTTTTTTTTTAACTCCAGACCCACATTATTAAATCCTGTAATATACCAACAAACCTAAATTTTACTGCCTCTCCAGGTAGAACAGGGAATCTAGATCCCTGGACTGAGTTAGTCTTTAATATAAAATTTGAATTGCTTTGAGACACAGACTGATGCAAAACAGAACTTGTGCCTTGCTATATATTAGATAATTGCCAAGATAAGTTGCGAAGGAAATTTCACAAATTAAATGTCCAGAAAACATCTTTAATTACAGGGCTTTCAACTGGGTAATGAAAACTTACATCAAGTATGGACAGCTTAACTTTGTGCCTATATTGTGGATGTTTAAATTAGCATCCTCTGCTGCAGATGTCTACTGTGTAGTTAGATGCATATGTGCAAATTTCATAATCCAAATAACAAGGCCGAGTCTTCAACTGAAGTACCAGATGTAAAATCTGAATCATCTGTTTCAATGTTATCTCACCTATATTTCATAAATATTAAGTTCTGCTGCAAAAGTAGACAAAAATCCAAGCCATATGTAAAAATGGCTTTACAAAGTTAGTTGGAGTTGAATTTTTGTGGTAGGTCTACTTTAGGAAATGAAAGAAAATTTAATTTTGATTGGTCAATACTCTCACTTCTGCATAGCTTGTAATGGTATAAATATCAAGAAGATTAGTATTGCCTGTATTTTATTCATTTTGGCATAATTTTAATGAAATAATTGAAGCATCTCTTAGGTGTACCTTTCTTTTCCAAGTGACTTTTGATGTTTTTTCTTGCCAAAAGGCAGGGCTGGAAATACTTAAGAAAAAATTCATCCTTGTATTACTCAGGCTGCTTTCCATATTGGATGAAATGGAAATTGTCAGTGATAGGAACAGTGCATGAGCACTGGGGGTGACTTGCACATATGCAGACTCAGATGTCTCATGTTATGCATGGAGAGGTATTCAGTGCACTGTGGATTAGATTTCTACTGCTTCACTAAATCCAAATGAAGAAAAATTTCAGGTGTGTCCTTCCATCACTGCCTGAGATGGCAGGCATCAGGACATCAGGCTTCTTGCCTGGGAATCTCTCTAAACACCAGTCCACCAGCCCCACCTCCCTCACATGGTTTCAGTTCACAGGGTGGATCCTAGAGCTCATCTCATGCTGCCCAAAGAGTGAGGGTGTCTCCAAGCACCCTCCTACCACCCATCCTTCACTTATCCCTCTGGCTGGCCCCTGGCCTGGAGGAGACCACCTGCAGGGTAGTCACCAAACCATTAATTTGCTCTGGAGGTGCTCTTCCCAAGTAGTCTAGAGCAGGCAATCATCTGCAGGGTTTCTGTAAGTATTTCCATTTGGTAGCAGTTTGTTTTGTCCAGTAACTGGTCTTGGAGGTGAGGAAGTGCTTACCAGCCCAGAATAAGGCATGTGATGGATACAGCAGTTCCATATCCTGGGAAGAAAAGACAATTCTTCCTTATCCCTGCTGATAGCCCTAGAGCTTCAACTGGCAGCCCTCACTGATTATCATGCAGATTCATATTACTACTTTGGGACCATATCTTCTTCTGGTATAAGATTCTATATGTCTGCAGTGAAACTTTGGCAGGTCCTATCAGCTGAGAGCAGCCAAGATGTTTTTTTCTACGTGCATCAAAAAGACAAACTTTTTAAACTATGCTTTTCTTACTGTAGCAATAAAGGCAGTAAATAGATACAATAATAGGAGTATGTTATAAAATCTATGTGCTTTACAACAAAGAAAAAGGTTGTCTGATTTAGTAGATTTTGTATACAATACAAAGAACTGAACAGTATGGAGGTAATGGCAATTGTTATCTGGTCTGTGAATTTTGTATAAGACATCTAAATAGAGGTTTTAAGTTGTCTTATTGGCCAAGAGCAATGATGTATTGCTTCCTCTATCTGTTTCTCTTTAACTAAATTGCAGGAGAAGTTCCTTGCTGGATTCTAACCAGGCAAATAAATTGGTGGTGCAGGAACATAACATTTTGGACTAATTTTTTATATAGTTTAGGACAAGACATCATTTGTCAGTACTGCCAGGATATCAGGTGACTGTGTAAACTCACATGTGAAATGTTTTCAGTAACAGTTGTTTTTCTTTGTTGTTTTTTAACTAATACATTTCAAACTGAAATATGTACAGTAGGATATTTAAGGTTAAAATTAATCTCTTCTCATTCATTCACCTTGGATTTGGAGGTTTCTTTGTACTGCTTTGGACACAGTTTCAAAAGTTTTGTACATCCTTTTGAAAAGATGATCACTTTTCATCCACAGTATCTGTGCAGTCAGGGGTGAGCTAAGATTGGCTCCAATATGAAAAAGGGGGGAATTGAAGTCCTGGAGTCTGGGAAGGAGTTGTTTGCTGAAGCAGACTGTTCCAGATTACTTTTTGCCTCCTCTTTTCCCTCCCCTTTATTATTTCCATCCCGACTCTAGAATCCCTTCCACAGATTTGTTTTTATAGTGCCGAGAAACTTTAAAAATAATTACTGAAACCATAGCAGCCCATCTGAAAGCTTTCTGAGGCACAGCATGAGCTACACAGCAGGCCAAACCTCAGAGGGCAGAGGCTCTCTTCCAAGCAAGGGAGAACGGATGCTGCATGTTGCTTTGACTGCTTGTGCAAATGGAGGCTCTGTCGTCCAACTCCCTGCATGTGCACATACCCAGCGTACCCTTCACATAGCTCAGGCTTTTCAGT
Source organism: Florisuga fusca (assembly GCA_038090715.1). Classification (NCBI taxonomy): domain Eukaryota; kingdom Metazoa; phylum Chordata; class Aves; order Apodiformes; family Trochilidae; genus Florisuga; species Florisuga fusca. Next base: position 6,562,651 of record JAAWXA010000031.1, on the reverse strand, counting down.
TATTTTAGTTTTTAATTACTGTAAACTAGTTACTACATGAATTAGGTAAGAGAGTTTTGCAGCTGTTCTCAGAAGAGGATTTGTGATAAAATACCAATCTTAGTAAATACTAAAAACTCTTAAGCAAGCAAAAAAGGGTATCTTGAAATTTTTTACATTGCTTTATCTGCAAACTTGCATTAGTTCCTTTGGGCATGTGAATAACATCAAAGTAATTGTTTTGTAGCAATTCAGCAGAGTCCACAAAGACCTTAATGTTCCCTGGTCATGCTCTTGTAAAAAGCATTTAAATGTCAGAACCAAGTGCTATTTTATAGCTTTTTGCATCAGAGGTCAGAAAAGGTTTGCAAACACAGGTGATACAAGTCATACACAGAATGAGTCTTCATTTAGTACCTAGCCAGTCCGTAAGGTCTCATGTCAATTTCTATTCAGTTTGTGGTCTGTGAGCAGGGCACAGTGGGAATATTCTGGGGAGTTTTTCAGTAGGTTATGGTCTTTTGAGGCAGATGACAGTATATGTAGCCTGTTGTTTTTCTCAAGTTCCTGAAGCAAGATGCCAGCAGTGCTGAACAGAAGTGATGGCATCTCTGTGCAGACTGTACCTGTGGTCCTTGCTCCATCAGCCACCTGCATCCACAAGATGGTGTGGGAGCCAACGCCAGCCTTGATTGCTGAATGTGACATTCCTCAAATTCATTACTTAAGTGCAAATATGATTCATTGCCTCACGAATGATCTGGTTTAATGACTAATCCCAAGCCACGCTGCAAATCCCTGCGCAGCAGAGAACATCAAGAGACTTTGTAGGGTGCAGTCATCTTAAAGTCAGATCATCCCAAGTAATTCAAACACTTTCAGTAAAGTCATAAGTTACAGTGGGTCTCATACAGCCCCCTCTGAATAACAGCCTGAGCCTTCCCACAAACTCTGAGAATAAAATCAGACACTTCATCTCCACCCACTTCAGTGGAGGCTCAGAGTCTCAGCACTTCGTGGCCTCAAATCATCCGAAATTAACTTTGGGAATGGAAAATAAGATTTTGTTTTTTCTTTTTAATTAAAATATCTACCAGACGTGGTTGCCTGTTTCTCACAAAACTGATTTACGGGTCTTAAAGCCCTGAACTGAGGCTTTTATTGCTGGTAACCTGGCTCTGAGGTGGTATTAGTTTCTCTGAACTGTCTTTGGCAGAGCAGGCTGCCCTACATAATGCAGACCTGAGGCTGGGTTTTGTTTTGTTTTTCCCACACTCCAGGCATATCAGTCTTTGATTGCTCCTCTAATGACAGATATTCAAGTTACTCTCTAATTCATGTCAACACCTGGGCTGTAAAAACTCTAAGGCACTTTTGCTCATGTAGTTGTTCTTTCCCTGCTGCCTGCCCAGGCTGCTTAAATTTTTGTTCAGGCTTTTGATGTGAAATCTGAATTAATCTCTGTGCACTGTAGTTTTTCAACATTCTTATAGGAATATGGCAATATTTACAAGAGCGAGGGATTGGAAAACAGTGTGTTAAATTCATTCCACATGTCTGGCCCTTAAATGCCTCAGATTTCCCCTTTAGAGGTAGTCACTGTTTTAATATTATTTTATAGATTCTGGCTCTAGTAGGTTAGTCACAGTTCACTCTGGGTTTAGTAAGACTTTGTTGATTGTGATGAAGGAAACACCTTGGGTATGAAAAACCTATTTGAATATTGAAGGCAATTGAATTCTAAACCTACACCTACTGAAAAGTAAAATAATTTGACAGTGTGCAAGATCCTTGATCCTTTTCTTTATACCTTCATTATGACAGCTTTGTAATGCCAGTATGTTGTGAAGGGGACCCACAGCATTGGGGGGTTGACCCATGGGCAACCATGATCAAAAAAAGTTGAACAAAATTCTGGGGCTTGCTCACCAAACTTGGTTCCTATGACTTCTTTCCACACTGGCTGGAAGTTGCAACAGCTCAAGTGTCAAAAAAGCCAGACTAATACCATTTTGGGGCCTGTTACACCATAGAACAGGGGAGAGAGCGGGGAAAAAACGAGCCTCCAGATTTCTGTCAATTTGATGCAAGTGGCAGAATTGCTTTCATGCTGCCAAAAGGAAACAAGTGGTCCAAGCCCTAGCATCCTCGAAACAAAAACATGGAGCAGTAAGCGGAAAGGCAAAAGGCAGGGATGCTAAGGTTAACAAAAGTCATTTTCCCATGGTAACAAGCTGGGGGCTTCAAGAGCCAGCCCATGCCTCTCCACCCCTGGGTCCACCAGTGCAGGATGTGGGAAGCATCCATTCCTGCTCCTCTCTCTGTTTGCTGCCGTGATGCCACTCCTGGCCCTCTCCAGTTGGAGACCTGAGCAGTGCTGTGTTGTGAGGATAAGCTGGTGGAGAGAGTCCTACTCCTCTGGACTTTTTCCAACTTAATGCAATGCTTTTTTCCTGATTTAGGACTGAGTAAGCTGGAGGCAGTACCCAGAAATCCTTAGTTTCTAAACTAGCCTGTTTACCCTACCAACGTTCCTAGAGCTTAAGATGGATGAAATGTTGGGGAGAAAGCATATACTGCTGAGCAGTCACATGGCACTGAGTGATCACCCCTGCAGTAGTGAGACACTGGAAAAAGCAGCCCCATCATAGAGAAAGTCTTGGGCTGTGTACTAGAAACAGTATTTTGTGAACACAAAATGTTCACAAAGAGGAACAGGTGATGGAATAAGAAGCAGAGAGGTATCAGGTCCTTGTTCCCCCAGGTGTGTTTTCCCTGTGTGGAGAGGTTGTCCCTATAGCCTCTCCAGGGCACTGTAACAAGGGTCCTGTTCTTTAGGGCACGCTGAGGCTGCCTCCACTCTAGGTGAATCCCTGTCTGGCTGTACAGGGCAAGACACCCAGGGTAACAGAGCCTTGTGCATGGTTTCAAACATTCCAGTTGAGCAAAGGCTGCCTTGGCATGTGATGGAATACTGTGCTCTGCACAGCTGAAGTAAGAGCACAAATAGATTGGTCCTGGATCATCACTTCGACCTGGGAGCGATAGTGAAGCTGTTCCCTGTAGAGCATTTATTTATTTGTGGAGGGGCTGAGGAAAGGGCTTTTCATTTGTTGTCAAGAAAGGAGGGGTGGGAGCCCTAGGAGGCAGCAGTGTTTCAAAGTGTGTCCTTCTGTCCCAAAGGCTGGGATACAGCTCAGTAACTGCAAGTTTCTCTGCTGCATTTGCCCCCAGCCTGCTGCTGAGGAATAACACACAAGTGTTTGTTTTAAAGCAGGGATGAGACGTCCTCCAGCAGTCCCCAGCACAGGGTCCCTGCTGCAGGCGCCGCGGGCAGGATGAGGCCCCACACCCCAGGCAGGGTCCCTGCAGTGAGGGGCACAAGCCCACACCCAGAGGCTGAGCAGACAGGAGTATTTCTGGACATCTCCTCTGAAAGTGCTGGTTAAAATTAATTCCAGAAGCATAGATTGGATGGAAGCAATTTCTGTTTTCACTGAGGCACAGAGGTACTTTACTCTGTAGCATATTTGATCTTTTATTATCGGCTTTTCTTAAGTCAACATCCAAACACTTAACCTGAGCAAAAACTTTGCTGCTTCTTCCAAACAGGGACTATATTGGTGACTGGGGAAAGTCCTCTAAAGCTAGACATTACCCATCGTCCTCTGCATATCTTGAAAAATGTCACTGAAAAGGAAAAACTTTTTAAAATACTTGGATTAAAACAGCATTCTGACACCACAGTGGCCTATGTCTTAGCTGTAATTTTCCATGGATGCAGCACAGCTGGATTTTTGCCATGTAACTTCTGGTTGCCTTTGACAAATGAGGTTTGCTGGATGCAGCTTGCTGTGGGCCATGAGCATCTGGCTGTTACTGCTCTTGGAAGCCACAGTCATGTGCTGGCTCAGTGGTCTGATAGTTCACTTGTCGCTAACACCCCACGTGGTAACCTGCTTTGTTACTCTTTTCCTGTGATGATAAGAAGTAGATTGAAAGTGTTTAGGGGGGTTTAAGACTCTGGGGAATTGCCCACTATGAGCTGCCTTGCCTGAGTGCTCAGGGATGAGGGAGGTGAGCACGAAGGGTGGAGGAAGATGAAGATGCCATAGGGTTGGCAGGGTGTGGGTGCTTGCAATCACATGGACAAAGACATTGAAGCGCCTCTCATGGCATCTTTTGTGTGTGTGTGTGTGCACAAACAAAGCACTACTCTTGTGCTTTGTTTGCTATTGTGGTTACTTACCTACTGTCCCTCACTAGCCCCCCAGCACCCACACCTCTCACAGACCTCAGTTATGCTGTTGTAAGAGGTAAGAGATTGAAACTGCAATTTGTTGAAAAGGATATGTCTAAAAACAGAACAAAAAAACATATCATTTTTTTGCAGCCTATGTCGGGCGGAAAACATGTGTACTGTGATACTGCCTTGACATGTGTTTCTGTCCCAGGAACCGCCTCATGCTCTGCTGCCAGAGATCTCCAGGTTGTTGCTTTCCTCTTCTCTCCTTTTGGGCCCCTGACCAGAGCAGGATGGTGCTGCACGCCCCAAATTGGTCACTGCCACATTTGTACAGATGCAGTTCCTCATGGCAGATATTCCTGTTACTGCCAGCTCCTGTGTGTCGTTCAGCTTGGGGCTAAGTCCTGTTTGGGGGCCACAAAGATGTCATCTGCTTTACACGTCCCTGCAAATGTAGCCTGACATCCATCACCCTCTGATAGTTGTTCATGGAAGGAGAAAGGACAATCTGACTCGGTATCCAGGCAAGAGCTCTCTGTCATTGCCAGTACCAGCCACTTTCTCTGCCCTGGCATTTTGCGTAGCGGGTGGCATTTTTCAGTCTGGGTGGAAAGTCACACCCGTACCACTCATTTCAGGTACTGTGGAGAGTTTCTTTGAAATGCAAAAAGTCCCAAATAAAGCTGGCTTCCTCTATCTGTCAGCAGCAGCTCCCCAGAATTTCCCCAGGTCTCATTCATTGAAACAAACTTCTCTGTTAGCCTATTTTGGCTGTCCAGTTATCTGCAAGTGGTTTGAAGGATGGAACATTACTGCCTCCTTTCGCTGCCACAGCTTCCCCTGGACAGGTTAGGACAATTTGCTTTCTCACACCTTTGTAGTGTCCTTGTTCAGGCCACAGTCTTATAGTCCCTGCTCCAAAAAGGAGCATTGCTTCAGCAAGAAGCTGATCTAAAAAGATCAGTCACTGATGTTAAAAGACAAAAAAATACTGAGAGTAATGTTTTAAATGTCCCTTTCCTTCTTCTGAACTTCTGGGCTCTGGAAGGTTTATCCTAGTTAGGAGGAGTGCTGAGTGTAGGGCAGCTGTACAGAAGTCCTGTGATGCCTCAAGTAGATCTTGTATTGAGTTACTTTAGTCCCTGTCAGAAGCTGTGCCCTACTCTGTGTGAGCAACTGAGGCCAGAGAACCTCCTAAATATTCTTTCTTCACCCTGTGGGGGGATTCCTCTTCAGGATATTCAGGTAGCCTCATGCTGCCCAGGGTTTGGAGTGGTGACCTTGTTGAGTTCTTTAGGAGTTTAAAGCCATATAACTTCATATTTAGTTATAATTTTTATATATATTTTTAGAAACATTAATAAAAAGAGAAGAAGAAAAATACCTGATATTTTTCAGATGGGATTTACTGGCGTGAGTTGCATGGCAGGGCTCTCTTCAGCATCCTCTAAAGCTCTCAGCCACACACCTTGCCATGCTCCCACACCCGACCCTCTTAGTGCAAACAGCCCCTCTGGCCTTTGAAGGATGTGGGAGTGTAACATGGGACATGTAGGTTTACTAATGACTCAAGTCCACCAAGGAAAGTGGGAGTCTTGAAAAAATTTCATAAGAAAACAAAAATAACTTTTTTTATCAAAATAGCTTAATAGTTCCATGCTCTGTTCAAAAGCCATTCGTGAGAAAATATTGTGGTCTGTATGAAACTGATTTTAAACTATTTTCCAGATCCTTTGTAATGTGTTTGTAGCTGTCCTTTTTGTTTTGAGAGCTACCTTACTAAGGTACTTGATAAGCCATCTCTGTTTCCTCAAATTCAGATTTTTGAAATTTTTCTTTCCTTCTTTGGAAGGAAATAAGGCATTTTGGAAAAAAAAACCAAAAAAACAAACAAACAAACAAACAAACAAACAAAACCAAAGAACAAACTGATACTGGTTTGGAAGTAAAATCTTTTTGCACAGAGGGCCAATCAGCATTTTAATTGTCAACTTTGAGGTCTTTTTTCCACTTGAGTTCTGTCACTTCTATTTTATTTCTACAGTTGTTTGTTCCTTCCTCTTTTTTTTGCTTGGAAATTAATCATGCAGGAAATGATTAACCTCAGTGAGCTGTCTGCCTGCCTCTGACTCAATATGTTTGAGAGGGGATGCCTCAAAGCAGCTCAAAATGGCTGACAAGATGCATACTGTGCACTTGCCATCCAGCTCTTCGCACTGTCCATCCCACATTAAATGCTGCGTTTCTTTTCAGCATTTATACTGCTTCTGAAGTTATTTCTGAAGTACTAAATTAAATCTGAAATGCCCAGAATTTCAGTGTAGTGCCACTTCTGCTTATTGCTTTTTATGGATTGCTTTGTGGAGCAGGGGGCTCTCAGCAGAATGCATCATACACTATCTCCTAGACTTTGGTTTTTGAATGAAATTACAATATGCAACACATTGTGGTAAAAACTAATATTTTAATATAATTTCTGATACTCACTAGGTGTGTCTGGTAGCTTGCAAAAATCAGAGCTACCTGGGCTTAGGTGGGCATCTCGTAAGCCATGGGCTGGGGTAACTTTGATAAAAGGCAGGAGCTGCAGAGGATGTGCACACCATTCTCGGGATGTTTGCCCGTGCTCTGGCACCGGGGTTGCGGCTGAGGCGGTGCAGGGCGGGTGTGCGGGCCGGGCCGGGCCGGGCCAGCCCCAACCGGGCCGGGCTCCGGAGGAAGCCCTGGTGCTGCTGGCAGCTGCCCCACTGCGGGACAGCAGCTGCGGGGGCCAGCTGTGGGAATCTTTCTCTCTTGCTGACAATACAGAGCTGTGTGCTGGCGGCTCAGGGGCTGACACGGGGCTTTACATTTGCGGGTTGGCTACCGTAGTCCTTCCTGCTGCAACACCCCTGCTCATCCAGATATAACATTTCCATACAGCTGCTTAAAGGCTATGGTTATCTACACTGCTGCCTAGAAAATATGCAAGGAGGTGTCCTGGGATTCAAAGTACCAATACACCTTCAGCCTTGTTCTTTTGGAATTGGTTCCTTTTCAATACCCTGCAGCACTGAGTGTTACAAGCAACTTGGTTGTTAAGAGGTTTGGTAGGTAAAATTCATTACTGGGTATAACGGTGACTATTTTGTGTATTTTGATAGTGTCAGGTGTTAGCAATTTAACGTAATGTCCATTTCTTAAATCCAGATCTTTCCCACTGACTAAGAGGAAATCATGAATTGAGTCCGTTTGTGATATGTAGGCCAGTAACCAAAGCTTTTCTCTAATTGCAGAGTTAACATCTTAGGACATCTCTATGCTCTGCATAAAACAGCAATCCTGCAAAGTAGTGATGAGCAAAGCAGCTGCAGAATTCAAGTCCAGTACTGTGCTGACTCAGCTGCTTTGCTTCTGCAGCATCAGAGGTGCTGCTTATCCCCAGGGTCAGCCCCAGTGCTGTGCTGTGTGGGCAAGCCCCTGGGTCGCTGCATCTCTTCAGTGCGCTATTATTCTTCCTAAAGGCACTTTGAGTACTTTTATAGTCATCAAATTTTAAAATCAGAAAGTCTGGGGGGTTTTTTCTTACAAAAGTCCACACAAAGATACAGCTTGTAACATCCAAACAGTGAGGGTGAGCTTTAAGCACAGAGATGCTGCTGCTTGCTGCAAAGTTTCAGCTGGGGTTTCTGAAATTCTCTTTCTCAGCAGCAGAGTCAGGGAGTGAGAAAAGTAAGAGGGAAACAGTGTCATAACTTAGGTTTTAAGCTAAAAATGGGCAAAGCAGGGGGTTTTACTGGTTCTGTAAGTGTATGCATTATACTTTTGTTTGTGGGCACACAGTTTTCTGAATCATGCCATATGATCTCTATTCTGATTGCTTCTCGAGGTAGTGTGCAGCTGGTGACGATAGGGACATATTCAACTTCTCCAGAACCCTCCCTAAACACCTTGTTTACAAGGAGGTGAGGAGAAGAAATGCACTGGGTGCCTCCTCTTTTGCCTATCCCATCTCCCAGAGGGATGCCTTCCTCTGATGTCCCTAGAGCCAGTTGCATTCAGACCTGAGCTGCCTCAAGAAATTTGATTAAATGTGTGGTATCAAACTGAACTTTATTCTGCCTGCTCCAGAAACTTTCCCATGACACAAGGATTGCCAAGGTGGCTCACAGCACAGACTGCTTTAGATGCTTATCAAAGCAGTGCAGTGAGCAGAATTTCTCTCTTTTTAATTGATGAAGGAGTTAAAAGCTTGGTGTAATAGCCTAATGGCAGAGTTGTGCTAGAGACAACTACAGCTGTGAAAGGATTGTGTTAAGAAACAGGATGGTTGTGGTCTGCTGCAAGAAATAATTTTCCTGTTGACTATATTTTTAAACAGGAAGCTGAAGAACAAAGCAGCATTAGTCTTGGGGCCCTTAATAGGCTGCAGATTTCAAATATTGCATTTAGGATAAGCAGATCGGGCAAGGATAGAGCTTTTTGCAGAGTTTGACATAACTGAGAGCTAGAAATACAGGAGACAGGAATATAACTGAAGTCAAGCAGATGCTCTGGATGTGAAACTGGTGCTTCTGTGGAGGCACTGTAGGATGTGCTGTAACACACTGGAGGACTGAGGAGAGCACACCAGTCTGTTTGCAGGACTTTGCCAACACCTGTGTTTGCACAGCACTGCATAGGCTTGGTTTCACACAGTTTCCTCTTTGTCAGTCTGTCCATCTGCCAGCTTCCCTTCTGCTCCACGTGCTCCTTCACAGTAACCACAAAGAGAAAGAGCTTCTGCACTACAGCAGAAGAAATTAAAGTGGGGTGAAGCACTGCCACTTTGAATTCCATGGTTTTTTTCTAGATAGCCAGCCTGAGTGGCACAGGGTGCTGGGTCCAACTCCTTTCTGTGCGCTTTCCTCCCTAAAGATTTTAGACAAAACATGTTGTAGTCTTATTCCAGAGAAGTTTTCTTCTGAGGAAAGTAGCTCAGCAATTCAGGAGGGTGTTCCTGCAGTAATATATATGTGTGTATATATATACATATATATATATATATATATATATATTTTTTTTTTTTTTAAGCATGAGCATCTGACAAAATAAATCTCTACTTCTAACCATATTTTTTTTCCTCACATGCATATCATGGATCATCTCAGAGCCATTACATACTTTGTGATGACTCACCTCAGACATCCACTGTGATTGTTCTGTTCAGAACATTTTCCTAATGCTCAGATTGACTGTAGAGGGTACTATACCTAGCACAAAGTAGGGGAGCCCCCCATTCATGGGTGCAGCTGGCTTCCATACAAATGAAAAACAAAGTGCTTTTTACAGGTTATTTAGATTTAGAAAATGTATCAGATGTATCTGTTAGTTGCAAGGATGTTTTCAGCTGAGTAGAATGTACTCCCAAGGGCGACAGATATATTAACCTCTGTGCCTTTTGTGTTTCTGTGTTTTGTTGTGCAGTTTTCTTAGCAAAACCAGAGCTCAGACTTCCACCATGCCTGTGCCTCCTCCTCCAGCTCCCCCTCCGCCCCCAACGCTTGCCTTGGTAAGTTTTACAGGAAGTAAATGTACAACATACACTGTCCTCTCTTGCTTCTTGTCATATGGAAAAGGACATCCAGAGGCACTGAGATGCAGATGAGGCTATGCATGGTATTTGTGGAAAGCTTGCCAACATTTGATTTATGGCTGATGATTGATCATACAAGAGAGACCATCACTTCCACTTCCATTCCTTTCCAGTGTGGTCGGTAAGAATGCATCAGACCTGACTGAAGTCAGCCCAAGCTGGAATAGAGCTTGTTTGACCTCCAGCAGTTAGTCACCTCACTGACAAGAAAGAAAAGGCTTACTGAAATGCTGTTGTAAAGTACTCAGATATTTTCACTGCAAAACCTGGGCTGGTTACACATGTTTGGCTGTGTTGCTAAAGAGTCTTTCTCTCTTTTTGCACCATCAGCAAGATAGGGATTCTGTGCTTGGTCCCTCTGTGGCCACTCTCATCACCTTTCAGGTAACTGTAGTAACACTGATCCAAAAAGTCAGAAAGCTTTTCAGGAAACACCATTTTCTAGGAGAAATATCCATGTATACATGCATCTGTGTTGATATAACTACTAATTTTTTGTTGTTGTTCTGAGGAAACTGTGTCACCAAAATGTAACTGAAAAGAGAGAGCCATTGAGAGAAACCTCATGTATCTATAGGATTTTTGGGTCTATTTGAAAAGATCTATATTACTGAAGTGGTGGTTGACACTTTAAAATCTTTCTATCTTTTTTTTCTATCTTTTTCAAATCAATCTATCAGAACTAAAATAGTAAATAAAACTCTGTCTTTCTTCTGATTTATCCTGAATTTATGTTCTAGGAGTTTTCACTGCAAATTTCATCAATGTCCACCTTTTTGTGTTATCAAATTATGTGTGTAGTCAGCTCCTGTTCAGTCTCCAAAACAGCAATTTGCCATCAATGTGCCTTGGCTTTAAAAAAATCACTAAATCTTTAATTCAAATAATATGAATTTGCATAAGAGTGTCCTGTTTCCAGTGAATAGTGTGGGTTAGAACAGCAGCAGTGTTTGAGGCCTCAAGTCAGTAACAAGGGAAGCTACCTGTAACATCATTCAGAAAACCAGATGCAGCATGCTACCCACTCTATTGCCATTTAAACAAACTGATGTCTCAAGTAACCACTGTATTTGAGCAGAACCTTATAGCTAGATGTTGGGATTTATTTTGTCTCCTCATTTTTTCTTTTATTTTTCAGGCAAATACTGAAAAGCCATCCCTAAGCAGATCAGAACAAGCAGGGCGAAATGCTCTATTATCTGATATTACCAAAGGAAAAAAGTTAAAGAAGACTGTTACTAATGACAGAAGTGCTCCCATTCTAGATAGTAAGTATGACTCTGCATGCTGGAGTTTCTGTATACATTAATGGTTCTACATGTCTGAATGCAGAAAACTATTTTAAATATCATCAGATGAACTGGCATGAGAGGAGCAGGGAAAATAACATGCCAAAAGCTGGCATCTATGAAGTCTCTTCATCATTAATCAAGTCAGATGAGAAATCTAGCACTGCTTATGAGCAGTGAGTGATCATTTCTTTTCTTACTCCCCTAAAGCTTTCTCATTTGCTCAAATGAGGAAACTATGCAAACCCCACTAGGAGCTCTGCTGAGTCAAAGAGACAGGAGTGAGGAGAGCACAGTTAACAAAGTGGAACTTCAGACTCCACTTTTGCATAAACACCAGCAAAATGAAGGCATCTGACTTGACACTGTTGCCTTGTTAATGGCCTCAGTACCACTGCAAAGCAAAACCAGAGCCAGGAGCCACAGCCCCACCTGAGTGTCACTGCTGCAGCCCTTTTGCTACTCCTGGAATGACTCAGGGCTGTGGCTGTTCTGGCAGAACCTTGTTGCCCAGCCTGCCCAGGTGGTGCTCTGGCACAAGGCAGCAGCTCCACTTACCTGAGTGGAGACAAGGTGTCCCTCCTGCTGTGCTGTTGTGGTGTCTCACTCTGCACGTCAGCAGGAACAGCCCGTGTGGCAAAAGTATTGGAAAGGCAGAACAGAAATGGGAGAAGAGCAAGGAGCAACGCCTGGTGCATTGGAGGAATGGCATTTATTGCCTAGGGAGACAGGCACTTCTACAGACTAATTAGCAAATGTGACACAACTCAGTCCATGTCCAGCCATGCAACTAAAGGCTTAACTGTGGCAGGAAGATGATGAGGAAAGAAGGAAATGCCCAAAGGAGTGTGAACAAATAAGAATAATTATTAAAAACAAAACAAAACAACAACAACAAACAGACACAGACCTGTAGTGAGCCAGATATTTAGTTTTTAATCACTTGAGTATTATCTCTGAAAGCAAAGTTGCATATTCTAGCTATTGTAATGAGCTATGAACTGGAGGAAACTATTAAGGGGTTTAATAGATGGGTAAAGAGTAAGATCAAAATTATGCCCCCTATTATCGTGTTTACATGAATTAACAAATCATGATGAAAGACTAAAGCATAGTAGCAGCATTTCCCCAGAGATTCACGCCCCATGTGAGTCAGAGCTGAACTGAGCTGACATACTTAAGAAGGGTAGGTTGATGTGAAACATTCACCTGTGTACACATTCTTCCTCCTTTTTTCTGGGTGAGATTATTAGAAGTGCTTTTCATCCACAGGTTTTAACTACTTTAAACGCAGTGAAATTTTCACCCACCCAAAGTTGTGGAAATATAAATGCCAAGAAATTAAACAATTGATCCTCAGCCATGTAGGTTGTCATCTGAGAACCTGTCTCCACAGATATCCCAATCTGTGGGCCTGCTCATTTTGAATTAATGCTCTGACCAGGGCTTTTCCCTGTATTTGTGGTGGGAAACACTTTAATTTTACTTTTAGCATCTCTGTCATAGCATTATTGACACAAATAAATGTTGACATTAGAGAGAAATAGGAGAGGAAGGAAGGGAACTGACCAAATAATTCCTGTCTAGTGGAAAAATGAGCAGTCACTGTCACTGCGTTTCTGGACCTATAGAAAAGTAAGCAGAAATGAAGTATCTTTCCCCACTAGACTTAATTTAAATAAATAGAGGTATTGCAGCAACATCAATAGTGACAGAGGTCTGTGAGTTCCCAGAAGTGACTCCAGAGACAGCTCCAACAGGAAGGACACTTCTGTTTTCTTCCTTCCTTCTTTTCCTGTTTGCCATGAGATTGTCCTGTCTCTTGGTTTTCTTGTGGAGAAATGAAGGGAAAGGATAAGAAAGCAAAGGTATGAAGAAATGGGAAGCAGCTGCAAGATGGTACCAAGGACAACTCAGTACTCTTAGAGGTCACACCCATGCTTGATTCCAAATTCTCCATAGTAACTGTCTCTCTGATTTCCAATCCAAAGCAGACTATAGGAAAGTGATGGCTTAATAAAATACAATGGGTATGTTTATTGCACCACCCCTTTCATCATGCAATATTGGTAGTGATGGTACCTGTGATGATCTAACTTGAAAAGGACTGCTGTGTTTTGAAAGCTCATCCGTTTTTCCCCAGTTACAAGTGTTGCTCTTATGAAAGAGATGACATGGCAGCATCAGTCTCGCTACCCTGCCTAATATAGGTGATGTTTTTCCCAACAGAACCCAAAGGACCTGGTGGAGGTGGTGGAGGTGGCTTTGGAGGAGGTGGTGGTGGCAGCAGTGGTGGGAGCTTTGGTGGTGGTGGTGGTGGTGGCAGCTTTGGTGGTGGTGGACCACCTGGCCTTGGGGGCCTTTTTCAAGCAGGAATGCCAAAGCTCAGATCTGCTGCGAGTCGAGATGCTGGTAAGAAAGGCCTTGCAGTTTCAGTGTGAAAAGTAAATGACATTGCTTATAACCTTTCACAGCGTGGCAATAAATTACCCACTGGGACTGGGCAAGTCTTTAAATATCTCAGGCTCTTAGGAAATGTAATTTTCAGCTCGAGTCTTGTTTTATTCTTAATACTTGTTTTTATGAAGGAGAATTGAGGCTTGTCTTTACACCCATCCTCCTAATTATTGCTGAAAACTGAAGATATCAACAATGTTAAACTGGTACCTCTGCACAGTATGGTCAGGTCAGCTTTATCTGTGGGTGTGCAGAAACAGAGGGGAGCATAAGGATTCCAGATTAATTCCCCCTTGTGTACTAAGGAAAAAGGATCAGCTTTCCAAATGGAAAGTACATCTGTTTCGGCTCCACAACAGCATGATTTACCAGTGAGGGAGTGTGCAAGGCATCCCAGCTGGCTGTTGTGCACACTGCTGTTGGAGGCTTCTTTGGGGCATGTGCTGGATTATTTTGGCTGGCAAAACAGCTGCTCCCCAAAGCCTCATGCCCTTTGAGAAAAAAGGACATCTTGGGCCACTAAATTTTGTAAGGCTAAGGATGTAATACTTTACATTTGTGGAAGGAGGACTGAGCAACAGGGGTTGTAGGGTGTTACAAACCTTACTTATTTTATAGACAAACATACATTTTCAGCATATACAAAGTCTGTTAGAGCTGGTATTTTTTATTGTGTCACAGTCTATTTTAGGAACTTGTATTAATACAAAAGTTCCTGGCATCACAGCACAGTGCTTCTTCAACTGCACGGCTGGCTGCCTTGTTTCCAGTGGGCACAAGCACATCCTTAGAAAACAGCTACTAGAAAAGGCTGAAATTAGCCTTCTACAGGACCGCTGCTGATAAGTATCATTTAAAAGCTAAAATTTTTTGCTGTCAAGTTGACGGTCTCAAATACTTGTTCTCCATTTCTTCTTCCCCTTCCCAGAGCTGTTACTTGTTATGCGAGGGCTGCATCAGTTGTGTTGCCTTGTAGCCACTGGCGTGCCCCAAGCCGCCGTCATTAGCCTTACCGGGAGGTCACCCGCTACCCCGGAGCGGTTCCCCAGAGCTGTCAGACCCGCTGCCAACTGCTGGGGGGGCCGAGCCCCAAGGCTGGCGTGCTCCGTGCTGGGCTGACCCCCGGGCCTTTGCCGTGAGGAAACGGCCGAGCCAAGCCCTCGAGTGATGGATGCTGATGCCCTCTCCCTCCTGTGTCCGCAGATGCCGGGGCCCCTCGCCCACCCGCCCTGCCGCCCGGAGGCCGCTCCGCAGCCCCCAAACCCTTCTCTCCACCGACCGGCCCCCCGCGTTNGCGGCGATGGGATGGGGGGACAGTTCTTCACGGAAAGGGGGAATTCTCTGTGTGCCCGACGGCGGCTTTGGCCATGCCCCTTGAAGCGTCACGCAGCCTCCTGGCCGTCTGGGAGGATGCGGAGCAGCGGGGTGCGGCGCGGGGCAGCGCCTCGCCTGCGGACATGCGAGCTCCGGCTCTTCGAGGGTGACAGTCCGTGCTGCTGGTCAGCCGGGGTTCTGCAGCTGGAAATGAGGGGTTGTGGGCATCACGGCGGCTTACGGGGAGTCACGGTGCACCACCAGCCTGCTCGCATGTACTTGTGCAGATCTTTTGTTATAATTGCAGTCGTTAAAAAGAGCTGCAAACTGAGCGTGTCCCCGTTATGTCCTTTGATGCAAAGAAGCTGTTTTATCTGGCTTCTGATAGGTGACAGCTTTTGCCTTCCTGAGTCAACCAGCGTGAGCTCTGGTGGCGTTCATGTGAATGGAGGTTTGCAGAACCTGACCTTCTGCATGTTGGGAGACACGAACACAGTCAAATACAAATTATTATAATAGAAAACCTAGGCAATAATTTTTAAATATTTGTTGTCACAGTGTAACTGTTGTAACTTGCCCTATGCGGATTTCAGAGGAGACTAGAAATAGAAATGTCTCCTTTTGAGTTATGTCACAACATACTTTGTCCTCTGTGACAGCTATTGTTCATAGCTTTTAAAAGTTGCACACTGTAACTTAGTTCTCTTAACACATTGCTGTTCTGCCTTTGGAGGTGAGAATTTAGGCACAAATATCCAGGCCTTGTAACATCGGGAAGGAAGCAGCAATGCATAGAAGGCAACACAGGGAAGGCTCCATGGAGCTGCTTGTCATTTAATCTTTTGGAATAGAAACCTGGAATCACCTCAAACCCGCAAAAACCTGGACAA
The DNA here is from genome assembly GCA_038090715.1 of Florisuga fusca. Taxonomy (NCBI): domain Eukaryota; kingdom Metazoa; phylum Chordata; class Aves; order Apodiformes; family Trochilidae; genus Florisuga; species Florisuga fusca. The sequence continues at coordinate 6,546,862 of JAAWXA010000031.1, read as the reverse complement.
TAGAGATGAATGTCATGGGAGGTCCCACAGGTGACAGCCACCCAAGTTGCTTTCCAGCCTCTTGAACCAGGCTAGATGTCCTATAGCACCTGCAGCTACTGCACAGCTACAGAAAGTAGTTGCCCTGAAATTGTGCTTTGTGGAGGCTGCCAGCACAAAGGATGGCACACTGCCAGCACAGCCTGTATTAAATTAATCGGAGAAATCCTGTAATGTTTCACTGAGAGCATTGAATCAAAGTTGCAGTTATTTAGACACTTCCAAGAACTTCTTCCATGATGGCCTCTGCTTCCACCAGTGCTTTCCTGGTTGGCTCTTCTCAGAGGAAGGTTGTTACAGCAAATCTGCACTGCCTTTCTGCAGGCTTAACAAGCAGAGGTGTAACAGTGAATGTAATTACTCTTACTCTGCAGCAGTTTAACACAGGTGATGTGGTTTAGAGAGGATTAGAGAGCAAGCAAAACTATTCTGAAAGTTGCTAGATGATTCTTAGGATCCATTCCCCAAAGGCAATTTGAATAATTTGTGAAAAAAGCAGGAAAAAAAGAGGAAGGGGGAAAAAAAAAGAAAATAAGAAAAATTCCCCAAAGTACAGCATATTTCTTAAAGCATGTTCAATGCTTGTTGCTGGAGACTCAATATCTGCTTCAATCTTTTTTAAAATGTATTTCTATAGCTAGATTTCATCAGGCCAAGGAAGCATTTCATAAAAATGAACACAATTTTCAGTTGCCCAACTGTTCCAAGCAGAGGTAGCGAGACCTTTGAACACACATAGCTCTCCACACCCTCTGTTCTGTCTCTTTGTGTCCTAACCATGGGTACCTCTCTCCCTGGCAGCAGCAGCTTTCTTGCCTTTATTTACTGTCTTCTCTGGGAGAAGGGCCCTTCCCTTGCCCTCAGGATGGCCTCAACCCATGTTACATATTTGACCTTTTGCATCACTACGCCAGTTACTCAGGTACAGCCACTGGAGCTGCCAGTCTACGTGTGAGGTCTGTTTCCAGTTTAGCAGGAGATGGATATGCTCCAACTACTGAAAAAATTGGTATGCAGCACATGTATTTGCAAATACATTTATATATACTGGACCTCCAGTCTACCCTGAGTTCCAGTTGTAATTTCTGCTTGTTGTGCTCAGTGTCATTTAGAGTAGTTTAAAAGTGGCTTCAAGGATCAACACCTCTACAGAGGTTTTTGTAGCTGAGGGATGTGAGAATATGAGCACTGAGGTGTGTTTATGCCTAGAGATATCCTGCTTTACTTATCTCTACTCTTCAAATTGGCACCAACTCCCTAGAGAGCTCTGGAGAGCAAGGAAGTGGGTGCTGAAGGTGATTCCTCTTTGGGGCCAGAGTCCCAAACCCACTTATTGTGGTTCATTAGCAGGAGGCCATGGGACACAGGCAGTGGCTTATCATCACCAGAATAATCCCGGATGCAAATGGTGTTTTTGTGCTTGCCTCTTGTCTTGCTCCAGGCCCCCTTCCACCACCTCCTCCCATAAGCAGAAATGGAAGCACTTCAAGGGCTTTGCCTGCTACTCCCCAGCTGCCCTCCCGGCCAGGGATGGACAATCAGAGAAGTGGACCACGACCACCACTTCCCCCCGACCGTCCGGGCTCAGCAGCACCACCGCCACCACCGCCACCTCTGTCAGCTCTCAGAAATGGCTTCCAGGATCCCGCTGATGGTAAGCCATCCACCCAGTTGTTTGCCTTTGACAGAGACCATGTGGTGGCTTTTGGCCTTAATTCTGCAAAAAGGTTTTGGGATAGAGGCTTTGTTTCTTGTGCAGACCTTTGGTTTCTGATCAGCAAAGGTGCCACGTGGGTCTCAGTTAACCCTGCCAAGTAAGAAGAGAGTAAAAATGCCATACACAGAGCAGAACTGCCAAGTTGTTAGTGCAGTCTCAAAAATAACCCTTTGAAAAGTAGCCTGAATAAAATAACATATTGATTGTGGTTTGCTTTGCTACAATTCAGAAATAAGTTATAAGGGGATTGTTTCAACTCTAGTATGAGTTCAAACCACAGCTACACCAAGAAGTAGTGAAGTCAGAACAAGTTGGATGGTGACTCAGAAGCTTAAAAACAGATGAGGGAAGAGGCTGTCAGAATGCTGCTGAAAATGTCAAGTGTCTCTCTTTGTCTGGTGTTTATTGAAAAGATGAGGTCCAAGATTTCTGTGTTCTAAGGATTCATCACACTTTTCTTTGTAATGGCTTTCTATTTGCAAAGGACAGATAAATCTTTTCACTAATTATGGTAGGCCAAAACTGGTGTTTCTAACATCTATAAGGTTAGAAAAAGCAAATAGAAAATAAAAACTAACTCACCCTTTTGGAGAAATCTTCACAAATTGGATAAGGCAGGTGGGTCACAAACATGTTTTCTTCTAACACAAGTCATTTGCAGAGTTCAGAACCCACAGCTTCTTTGCACAGTGGTTTCTCATTGCAACTATTTGGAGTAAGCATAGAAAAACTGGATCCCAGGAAATAACCACATGTACAAGTGCCAGGCAAAATTTACTCACCTGTTAATTACATTATGCAATAAAATATAACAGTATCACAACAAAGTTACAGTTGCAAAGTCCTGAAGCAATGAAGTGAAGAAATTACAAAGTTAAAGATAGTTCACATTTGCTTCCCTGGGCCTCCAAATTCACGGGCAGAACAGGGCTACATAAACAGGATTTTCCTATCATTTCAGCAAAGAAATTGATCAGTTTTCTTTATTCTTTAGAATTCTGAACACTCATTAGTACAGCAGTAGGGGCTGTAAAGATTCACCTGATGTATTTTCCCTTTTTTTGACACTAGTTACATACAAGTTTCTCTGTCATAATGAATTTTATCATAAAAGCCACAAATTTTATTTTTCCCATTTAAAAATTAAGAAAGAAAAAGCACTGCTTACCAGTCATTGTGCTTTTAGTGATGCTTTTGAGCTCTGTGTATCAAAAGTACTGATATCCAAAAATTCCCAGGGACAATACACTGTACTGAAGTAGGAGACACTATGCGTTTCGAGTAACATATATATGTATGCATGTGTGTGTATCAAAAGGCAGATCTATGATACATGGAAAGGAATAGAGCACTTATTTCAGTGGAATTGTGTCTGTTTTCATGATCTGTGACTTTGTGTTAAATTGGCTAAGTTATCTGTTGAAGTTAGTAAGAATTTTTATTCTCAGACTAAAAGAATCTTCTTTCCTGATTTCCTAGTGGGAGGCTGGTTTAATATTCAGCAATGTAAGCATCTTGCAATATACAATATGTTAAACATTATGTTAACGTCAGTTGACTTTCCTAAAGCTGTGTCACATAAGTAACAAATAAATTGCACGGATTTTTTTTCAGATGAGTGGGAAAGCAGATTTTCTTTTCATCCTATATCTGATTTGCCACCTCCAGAGCCATATGTACCCATGAACAGAAGTTATCCCAGTAAACTAGCAAGAAATGAAAGTAGAGGTAAGTATGTGTTAGTTCTGCTGTTAGAATTTCATCTTATCATCCTAAAAACAGTGTGGATGGAGAAGATACTGAATGCTGAGGCTTCAAAACCTTTCAGACTAACAGCCTGGTCACCCTTCCCCATTATGCAGAAAAAACTAAATTCAGGTTCACACGTATAAGCCCCCTTAAGCTTGTATTTTAGGGGGAGAATTGTTTGGTTTTGAAGTTGGAACATGTATTGTAAGAGATGATCTCTACCATTATAGTCATTCCCCTTCTGCTCCAGGCAGCCAGAACTGCAAAATTTCCAAGGTGTGCTTTCTCATTTCCCATCTAAATTCATGCACAACTCATTTATGCTTGTGCCTTCCTCATGCTTGAGTTTAGTTTTCCTACTTGGTGCATTAAACCCCTAATTTTTTTAAAGACAACAGTCATATCCTCCTCTCAGCTTTGTTTTGCTGGACTGACTAAACCAGGATGTATTACACTCTGCTTCCAAGCTATTCTCTGTGATCATCAGGGTTGCTTCCGTATACATTTTGGTTTGATTTTGTCTTTTCCAATCAGTATTACATGCTCTTATAGTTCAGGTCTCAACCACATCTTCAAGAGCAGCATGAATGTTTTCTGTCTTCATTAGTTGTATTTTGCCTGATAGACCCAAGGATCAATTTACTTCTTTCACAACTGATGACATCAGTGGCTCATAATTATCATGTGCTCATCTGTACACTCAGATGTTTCTCTCTCTTCTGTTTCCAAATTATGAGGTTTTGGTTCAGAGCAGAAAATCCTTTTAGCCTCTGCCCTTTCACTTTACCCTGTAAGTTTGCATCTCATTCCCACTCCTCCACAAAGAAAGGCAAAGTAATACATGCATTTATGTTTCCTTTCACGAGTTTGAAATGAAAATCTTCATAAAGAGAGGGGCTTTTAAATATTGCTGTATTTAGAGCTTGCCACTGTCATTGGTATTTGCAGGTGTTGAAAGTAACACTGAGAAGGTGTGTATGCACATAGAATCGCCAGGCTAACAAGAGCCATCAATCTATTTTGAGAAGGGGCCAAAGGAGTAAAATACATATGCTTTCCAGACATTTGGGGATAGTGTTAGTTAAAAACTTTCTCTTACCATGTTTGGAGTTCTGACGTTTAATAAACTAACCAGAAACACTACAAAGATTTTTTTAGTAAAATGTCTAAGCAAGAAAATGAGTAGATCTTCACACTTTTGGAATTGCTTGGATGTAAACTCCCATTTTAGAAAGAAGCCAGGAACAGTAACAAAAACCCCTTTCTTTCTCTTTTTAGGTGGTTCTGGCCGAAAAGAAAGAGGTGCTCCCCCCCTTCCACCTATACCAAGGTGAAATGGGTTCTGGCCCATCTTTGGGCAACGTCTGTTTTCAAGTTTCCTTCAAGTCAGCTCTCTTGTCCACATCATTGGAAAGTTGTCTGCTTTGCTTTATTTCCACTTTTGGCTTGTCAGCTGGAACAAACTTTAGTCTCTGTTACAGAAGTAATAGATGCAGTTTATGAACTATGGTTGCTCAAAGCTATAAATTTCATTTGCTTCTACTGCAGGCTGCCATGAAAGGCATTTTGTGGACCATACACAACAAACATGCATCACGGGTACTGTGTCCAGCCCTGTTCCCCTGAGAGCTCCACAGGAGGTCTGGCTTTGAATTTATCAAGAGCTGTAACAAAGCTGTTTCGTTCACTTTGGGTACAGTGGCTGTATTATTTGAAATATTAAGTACGATCTACTTTCTGTTTAAAAAACAGTTGCTGGGGAAAAACGAGAGTCCCCTGGATCCTTCTTTGCATGCCTAATTTGGCCCATCTGCTTCTGCAAGCCATAGACCTACCACGTGGTGACGAAGAGTTCATTCTAAGCCTTTTCACTTCAGCTTAGCGAAGCAAATCTTATTTTAAACAATAGATAGAATATCTTGTCCCAGGGATGGAGTGTGTTTGGCCTTGTTTTTAACTGTGGAGAATCTTACAAAGAAAAGCACAAGTGAAGAATTCAGCAGCATAAAAATATCTTTTCTTGTAGTACCTAACTCTTCCCTACTCTGATGCAGACCAAGCCAGTCGTCAGTGTTCTGGATTATTGCAATGCCCTCCACCTGAGAGACTGTGTGCCAAGGCTTCTCAGAAAGTAGTCGTGGTGCAAATGCAGCAATTACTGCTGTTGCAGGCTCTTCTTGTAAAGCATCACTAACACCAGTGCCCTCCAGACTGCTTTCCAGTTGTTTCTTTGGTACAATAAAATGATAGGTTTTGACTTAAAAAGCTTTCTGAGGCTTAGGTCCCAAGTCTCAGAGTGAATTTGACTTGCATTGCAGGGGAGAAGCTGAGGTCAAAAATGTAAGTGAAAGCCCTTTGTTGTAGTGAAGGAGGTCTGAGGTTTGTGTGTTAAAAAGTGGGAGGATCATCTCCAAAATTTGCGTCTGCAATGGTTCAAGAGAAATGGGAAGATGTGGCCTTCTGAGTTTACCTTGAAGCCTGCTGCCCTTTCAAACTTTGCTGAAAGGAGTCTCTGCGGAGATCTACAAGGCTTACATTAATAGAAGAGAGAGCAAAGTATTCTAATGTTGTGACAATTGGTTAATATGTTTAATGGCTTTTTAATTTTGTGTGTGAGGAAAGTTTATTGTATGAGTGCATTTTACAGATTCATCTAATCGCATGTAAAATGCTGTTGGAAATTAGAGGAAGATTATAATTCTGGATATGAAATATTGCTGAATGATAGCCCCTTGTTGACTGAACTTTTGAAGGTTAGCTCAAAGATTTCTCATCTATCTCCTCACTGGTTTCTGTTTCTTTAAAGCAATCCTTGGGATCCCTCCCAAGCCTGTATCAACAGCACTGCTTGGAAAGAAAAAAAAAATAGTCATGTAGGTTAAGAAAATGTTTCTCTAGTATGGGAGACATGATCATAAGTACACTCTGCAGCTATAGTGAGGTCAGTCCTTTAATATTGAGGGAATTTAGCCGGAGAGTCTGGACCCCCCAGAAGTGTCTGTTCATAGGGCTTTTTGTGCTGTCAGTGGGTGTGGAAGGGCAAATCCCTTTCTGCCTGACAGCTGAGGCAGTCACCATGAAGGGGATGAGACAGAGTCAGATTTGGCCAGATCACATTTAATTTGGCCTTTTCAGTGTTTGTTTACAAAATCTTGTCAGCTGTGATAGCATTTGATTTTGTACCTGTTTTCTACATTTTTATATCTAATAACCTATTTTAAGTTACTAGTTATGGTCTTGAACCTGCAATTAAATGCGCAGGCGCAGGGATGTATCTACATCTAATTGCAGGGTCGTGGCTGTAAGAGTTTCTTAAACAGATATTAGTGGGACCTCCATGTGACAGGTGCACCTTGGGATCAAACCTAGCACAATACCGAATTTTTATATGTATTTTATGGATGATGTCACTTAAACATATGCATTATAAAAGGTGCCTCTCTCTTTGAGATATTATTATGTGAATAAAAGTCCAAATAAGATTTTTAGGATAATAACTTAAAGGATAAATTATTGTATTCAGGTTATTAAACTAAAGCACTTAAACCTTTCTAAAGAACAACATTTTTAATTTAAGAATACAATATTTCCAATGCCTTGACCTGACAAATTCTTATTAATATCCAAATAGCTATGCAGCCAAAAAACAAAGCAAAAAAACCACCTTCAGAAACTATACCTTTTTTGTAACTTACTTCTGGCATGACTGTTTAACTTTGAGAAAGTCAATTAAAATGCTGCACATTGTTCTGCTAACTCTCCGCATCGTTCAAAATATTATTACATTTGAACTTAGAGCAAGGTTTTCTGGCTAGAAATTCTGGACCACTACCAAAGACTTGGAAAACCAGCTTCAATCTCACTTTGAAATGTGCTGTGTAAAAGGCCCTCAGTTAAGAAGACAAGAAACCTAAACTTCTTGGATTTAGCACTTCTTTGTACTAAAAAGAGAAACCTCTGCAGAATGGATGTTTGGCATAGATGTAAAATAGCTTAAGAATGCAGAATGAGGTATTTTTTCACCTAACAACTATACTATTTATATCTTTTGCTATAAAACTCCCTAGATATATTCCAGAACAGTGCAGCGTTTTATCATTCAATTTATTGCTTCATATATCAGTAGCTAATTACCAGTATGATCAGTATTAAGTATTTATTTCACTATGAAATGTTAAAAAGAAGAATGCAAAACATTTTGAATCAGTGTTGCCTTACGACTTTTTTCAGTCCACTTTTCTGTGTCTCACTAGAAAAACTAATAGGTGTTGTTCTTCCAAGTCCTGGTGTAAATAGTGCCCACTGTAGCATTCTGAGGTGTTTGAGCCACGACCTGCTGTTACAATGTGCTTGGTCTGCTAACCACAGGTTGAGCTCAGTGCATGGAGACTATTGGAGCAGTCTTCAGGTGAGTGGCTCTGGTTAACCTCACAAGCAGTTGTTGATATTGTTCGGGAAATTTAACCCTTTCCCAAAACCAGTGTCTCACACTGCTGGCCGTACAGCCCAGCTGACTTCAGCATGGTTGCATAGGTCATTAGAAGACTAAATGAGATTCACTGCTTGCATATAAGATTTAGTGGGCTTGTTTTAATAGCGTTGTGTTATAAACCTTCACACCTCAGATTATCTTTTTATGTCATCACTAAGACTCCCATTGCGTGACAACAGCCATGAATGTTCATTTTTGTTTAATTCAAGTCAGTAAATAAAATGGGAATGACTTTTGTACCATGTGACAGTTATTTGTGCTCAGTATTTTTGCAAGAAAAGCACGTGTTATATCTGTTATGACTTTCTGAATCAGCCATTGGGAGAAGAGATCACAGTGGTTAATATTCAGAATTGTTAAAGGAAATACAGCTTGTGACAGAGGAAACATATATTTCTGTAAATCAACTACTTAAATAAGGTTGCAAAGTTCTTGTTTAGAAGCCAGCATTTCCCAACACTAAAAGAAACCTAAGAACTATATTTTTCTGCTAGACTGAACTATTTAACAGGTTCCTTAAATTGTCTCTTAAAAAACTGGATGGTAGTTTCCTCTTGCAGCAACAGCCTTTTCCATGTCCCTTGTAGGTCTGTGTTGGAGCAGAGAGTGAGGGAACTCAGCTGCTCTCATGCTGCACATATATTGTAAAACAGCAATTTTCTATGCAAAAGTATGCAAATAGAAAGTATACTTTTTGCCTTGGAAGCAAAGAATGGAGTTTAATTATCAAATGGGGTTTATTTCAAGCCAAATGTCAAGAGACTTACAGTCTCTTTGAGACTCCCCTCAGCCACAGGATGCTGGAAAGGAGAAGAGTGCTTATGAAAATACAAACCAATTGGTTGAATGTTGCTATCAATACTAGAGTACAAATCCCAATACAAAATGTGCATGTATGTCATACCCCAGCACAGCAGTGTGATCACCATTGCCTCACAGTCAGGTTTGAAGAACCTGTTTTAGCGGTACATTGACTCTGTGTAACATATTGCATGAACTTTAATTTTTCAAGCAGTATTCACCAGTAAATAAGGAGCATCCCTTACCTAGGATATCTGGTAACACATTATATGTAGGTAGTTCACGGTTCTTCATATGCTTTAGGAGAAAACTGGGATCTTTTGGCCTCCAGAGTGGAAGTATCAGGACCATTCGGTTAAAATGTATACCTGGACCACTGGCACAAAATGGAGCATTAGAATTATTCAGCTCAATCAGGGCACACTTATATGTTCTCAGTGAATGAGTGTGCAGCAGGTAGGTAACCAGGCTAAGCATGTCTTAAAAAAGGGAGTAACCCTTCAGTGTGTTGCCAGTTTTGAAATAGTTTGTCGGTGATAAATGTTCCATAGTGTGAACTCATGCATGCAAAGAAATGCATGCATTCCTCTAAAAGTGGACCTCTAAAGCCACACAAGACTAGGAAAGAGAAAAAACAAACAAACAAACAAACATTGGCTGAGCAGGAAGTAATATGTTTTTATCAGATGCTTAACGTTTGAGCTTTTTATAAAATATTCTAGTTCTGTGATTATTTTTTCTGTTTAACACTTACTTTGTATGTGATTTTGTTCTCCTTATTTTCCTGTCCTATGCCAAATAAATTTTACTTTTATTTAATTGGTGATGCAGACTGTTACATGGAGAAAAACCACAGTTGCTTTAATGACAGAAACACGTCAGCTTTAGCAGGAGCTCCTGGAGGGAGCTGGGACAGGTTGTTCCCCTCCCTCCTGCCTTCCATGGCACAGCAGCACAGTGGTAATGCTCAGAGAACTTTGGGCCTTCATACAGTGAAGATTAAACACCTACAGCTAAGGAAAAATAGTGGAGAATGATTGAACATCATTCAAGTGATACAGTGAGGCTGTACTTGCAGGTGGCTGTTGTGTGAGCTGTGGGCAGTGGCTCTTGACAAGGCAAGTGAAAAACTTGCCATGGGGAGGGGACATGGAAAGTCACTAATTAAGCACAGATTTTTGTTCCTCCTATCTCTGCTGACTAGGCAGAAGACTCCCAGATAATGTCATATAAATTAAACCCTCCTTTTGACTTTGGAACCCTGTTTTTCATCTGGGATGTTAACATTTTCAGATACATTGGACCAGCTTCATCACAGAAATTATGGAAGTCCAACGGAGGTTCCAATTCAGGCTGCACTTCCAGCTTCTCCTCAGAAATTAGAAAGGTCATTTAAAACCCTGAGGTAAAAAACTCTACACTATAAGTCACTATAACTCTATCTGCAAAGACTTAAGCAGTGGATTTATTGGCACACAAATGGTGGATACTTTAATGTCCATCTGGACTGCCTGATGATACTTCCATTTTACAGACCGACTGGGACAGAGACCTCAACTGTCTCTGTTGGCCACAGACACCCATGGCTCAGATATAATCTAGAAGCCCACCAGTTCTGGTGGGCTATGTCAGTAGAAGAGACGTGATAGGGAGCAGAGGCTGGGAGGTTGTCAGCTGGAAAGGAGTCGGCTCCACAGGCTGAGACCTTTGCAGATCATAGTGGCAGTACCATTGAACAAGGACTCAGAGGTATGAATCTAATGATCAGCAAGCAGGACTGCCTCTCTCACATTTTACCAAAGCAAACACAGTCATCTCTGGTTTTCAAGAAATGAAATTAATAACTTAGATTTAGGAAGAGGGAACTCAGTTGAGCATGCTGTGACTCAAGTCATAACCCCGATATGGTCCTTCCTCCATTTAACTCAGAAAATGCTCTTGCTTTAAAATAAGCCCACAGATTACACTGTAAAACAATTGTGACTGCTCCCTGCAGTTGCAGGAAGGCTCACGTGCTGCACGCAGCACACACACAAATACCCAACTCCTTTGATCATAATTCAACAATTTCCAATGACCTTCCTGCTTTGTATGCACAGGCTGCTCCCTTCTGCCCTCTCACCTAGACTGACTCCATTTCACATTGAAAATAGCAAATTGGTCCTCACCAATTGATCTGGGGGCTAAATATTGACCTATACATCCCTATACAAGAAAGAATGGATTGTTTATTTTAACTAACAACATAGAACAAGGGATTTTTTTTTTAATCTGGCTAACAACAAGTATAATGACCAAAGCATAACAGTTGTTTCTGCTATGTTATGGTTCTCTGAAAACTGGCCAAATATGTAACATGACATAATCTTGATTCCAAGTTTTATTTTCTGTTACAGTCTTGGAAGTTCTGTACATTTTATTTTGCACATAATGAAACTGGGTTGTTTATATTTTTAAAAGAGTTCATCCTTTTCACTCATTCAATAGGACTCTGCAATCTTGCTTTCAAATCAAGTTCTTTTCCATAAGAAAAAATGTTTCTTCTCAAATGCATGAACATCTGTGTACAAAAAGAACTGTTTCTGAGCTCCAGTCTCCCTTTCAATATATCACAACCAAAATTCTGCAGGGCACCTGAGGTAACTTTCTCTGTGGCCTGCTGATTGTTGTGCATTAGGGGCATCTGTGCTGCTTGGTCTGTGTGTGTTCATACAAATACAGACTGCTAATCAAAAACTTTGATGAAGCATAAAAGTTAATAGGATGGGTCATTGTCTCCACATGGTAGATATTGCAACAGTGCTGGGGATAAAGAGTCATTTGAGTAATTTCTGTTACTAATGTGAGCAAGTAAAAGCCACATAGGCATAGGTTACATCCACTAACTAATGTACAGCTCTTTTAAAGACACATCTGAGCAGAACGATTGTTTCACATTGTAGTTCACTGTATACAGCAGTTCCTTTGTGCTTGACTTCATCAATAACAGCCTTGCTTTCTGTAACTCCTGAACGCATTCCTCTAAGAAATTCTTAATGCTGACATAAGTCTCAGAAGATTTTTATCTGATGTCTCCTTCTTGTTGCCTTTCTTATGCCCAGGAAATCTCTTAATACAAGCTGCATTAGTCCAGCCTAGAAATTTAAGTGCACTCTTCCTATGTATCAGACCCCCGGTAAGCAGATCTGCTATCGCTTTCCAAAATGGAACAAACTGCTTGCTATCTATCTCACAGCCCCCAAAGGTGGCATCTCAGTGGAAAAGAAAATGTCTCAATTGTGTTGAACTTTTGGTTTCAGTAATCAAAACTCTCTGAGAAAGACTGCATAATGGATTCCTTCTGTAATAGATGGAAAAAACCATGTGGATTTTTCAACTGAACAAAATAAACCTACTAGTTCATTCTGCTTTTTCATAGCTGATGGAAACAGATAAAAATTCTGATACTTAATTATGTTATTTCAACAGAATTAGGTAGAACACAATCACTTTAAACATTAATGATCTTGCACACTTTACTTTGTGCATTGGCAATCAGGCTCTTAACTTATCTGAAACTTTCAACAGCAGTTCCGATATGGAAATAATCCCAATGAAAGGATGACTTACACAAAAACCCTTTTGATTAAAACACAGTAAATAAATTGCATGACTGCTACTTACATTTCCTGTATCCAAAATCAATCAATCTACTGAACAAAAACATTGTTTCAGATAACCACATTTTCAATCTTAGAACATGTTTAAGGCTTAAGATGCATGACTTCTGCAGAAGGTACATTCAAAATGAAAAATAGCAATCTATCATGAATGGATATTGCCAAACTTTCTACTTCACTACTAGAGAGCACTTCTAATTTTCATAATTTTTCCTCTCTGTTTTTACCATTGTCAAATAAAAAAAAGTTATTTCATCAAGAATGCTGAGGTTTAGGATACACAAATACCTTTCTTATTTTGAATATGTGACTGTTCTTGTTCTTTATTTTTTTGCTAGAATACATCAGATATCTGTGCCTAAGCACCTCTAAGGTAAAGGCAATCAGAGGGGCTGAGGATGGAGGGAGTGTTTGTTGTTGTTCATTCTTCCTCTTGCCAAAACAGGAGCCACTGATCCCTCCCTGCAGCCAGCACAGGGCTTTACCACTGTGTAGTTCTCCTTTCAAAACCTTTCCCTTCCCTAAGGGGGACACTTTGGCTACCTTTTGCATTTACCTGTGTGCAAAATTGTTCATCTCCAAGCTTGTAAGAACACTATAAAATGTGTGTGTTCACACAAAGATAGGAGTATATGTGGTTCTTTACATCCCATCCTACCCAACTTGAAGGAAGTGTTCATGTATGCAGGGCTGTGAAAATGAGTCTTCCCCAACCTTCATTCTAGCAGAAATTTTAGTAAATTCAGAGTTCCTGGTGAGCCCTGCATGCCACATGTCCAGCAGGGTCTATGAGGATGAAGGCTGGGCACTCTGAAGCCATGAGAACAAAAAGCAGCTGAAGCACTCAGAGCACTTCTGAAGAAAGCAAGGTAAAGGCTATGGTGAAAGTCTGGGCTTGAAACCCAGCCTGTCATATGTATGTTGACACTGGAACCAGAGTCCTTTGAAAATAGTGACTGTCAGAGTCTGCAGAGCCCATTGGTATTTTCTGTGCTGCCTGAACAGCCTTTGCTGCAGGCTGCTCAAGTGCTTGAGGTTTTTTCTCCCCCCTGTTTAAAACAGAAACTTTCGCTTCTGCTATTTGCCAAGGAGCTTGAGTTACTTAGAAAACCTGGCAACCTTTGTTTGAAAACATACAGATATCCTGTTCTTTTCCTCTAAATACATTGATTATTCTCCTCAATTGCACCTGCAGGGCTGCTGCTGGGCCTATCAACCGTGGGGCTGGTGCCTTTGCTCCAGTTTATTGCTGATTTAAAACCAAGAGAGAATTACCACGTACCCTCTATGCCAGGACCTTCATTCCTCTCTCTCAGACATGTGCTGGCCACTTGTGTAGGAGGAGGAGGAAACTATAAATCCATGTTTTAGGTGCAAACACTTGAAGTCCCAAGTACAAGCATGCATCAGAGCATGAGAACCCTCGTATCTTTGTGTTTATCTGTGGGAACAGGAATGACGGACCTCCAGCCTAGGGGGGCAGCTCTGTGCTGAAAAATACTCTGCCTGATGCATGAAAAGCTTTTTGTCCTGTAAGTTACAGAAATTTTGCATTCGAGGTCAGCAGAGGCTCCATACATTGTGGAAGCACACGCTAGACTGTCAATTAACAAGGGAATCATCACCGGGCAATTTTATTTTAGACACTTTCTAGAGCTCTATTGTTTTATTGTGTTTTCTAACCAGCTTTTATTGCCCCCTTCCCCTCGATTTCACATGACAAGTTATTTTTAGGAGAGGCTCTCGTTTCCACAGCAGATGACAACTGTGAGCCCCGGTTCGCCAGGCGCTGCCGAGGCACACGGCTGCGGTGCGGGAGCCCCTGACGCCGCCAGCTTGTCCGCTGCCTTCAGCCGGGTAAGTCCCCAGCGGCGGGTGCGGGGACAGGGCTGGGACCTCGGGCCCCGATGCAGAACCCCGTTCCGCACCTCAGCCCCGGGATCCGGCCCTTCCCGTCCCGGGCCCGCCCGCCGCCGGGGCGGCCGCTAGGTGGCGCTTTTGGCGGCGCTCTGCCCCGCCCGGGGCGTGACGTCAGCGGTGGCGTCAGAGGCGGGGGATTGCGTCAGGCGGCACCGCGCTTCCCGTGCCTGTCGGATGCGCAATGGCAGCGCCGGGAGTTCCGGTTGCGTGGGTCTGTCTGGCGGTGAGCGTGGGGCAGGGCAGGGTTTGTCACTGCGGGAACGCTGCCCAAAGCGGTGCCTGGGCTGCAGAGGCAGCGGGGTGACCCTCCCTGTGGGCACGCAGCTCCCAGGCCAGCAGAGTGCCGCTGCTGACGTCACAGTGACGCAACGGAGTAACACGCCTGAGCGTTCCACCTCCAGGGAGAGCAGCGCGCTGTGAGACCTAAACAAGTCGAGTCTTTAACGAAGTTTTAACTGCTGCAGGACAGGAAGATGAAAATTAAAACTAAACATCTTTTTTATTAAAAATGTCAAGTGGAATTAGCAGCTAGCTACAGATCCACCCTGGCAATGCTGCAGTCTTAAAACCAACATTTACTCAAATACTTCAGAAAGAAACTCCTTTGTTTTGTGAGTCAAAGAAACAGAAAGCACTGTCATGCTGGCAATCCACCTGAGGTTAAACTGCTGGCCATGACCCTGACTGGAATACCGAATTGCTGAACATAGTCAGTAAAAGGTATAAGGAATGAACACTGTCAATGAAGAATCTGTAGGTTACAGAGGGAGAAGTATGAAAAAAGTGTATGGATGGCAGCTTTACACAGGGTCATTGAGGAGGAAGAGGGTGTACTAATAAGCTCCTGTGACAAAAGTATCAGAAAGGATTGAATGCTGTAGCAGTGGTGAAATGAAGAAGAAATAAAGAAACTACTCATTTTCTGCCAAAGGAAACTACAATGTATTGCTAGATAAAGTTTAAGCTGTGTTTGTCTAAATAATAATTAATGACTTGAGAAACGGTGGGATCGGATGTAATCACAAATGGAAATTTACTAAGTCAAGAGAGTTCACAAGATTTCGGTCATATTCTGAAAGTACTTTAAAAGCTTTTAACTTGTGATGCCAAAATTGGTTTTGTGGCTTATTTGTGTGGTTGGAAGGGGTTGTGGGTTTGTTTGGGTTTCTTTACTAATCAGTTCCGTGATGAATAAGCAACAGGTGCAGCAGATTGCACATCAGAAAGAGCGTATTAAATCAGTGCTACTTGCTTTAACAAGGTTTTCTTGATCAAAGCAGCATTTTCTAACTTGCATGCAACACTGATACCTTTTCCTTTTTTTTCTTTTGGAGGAATCAGGCTAAGTTTGAATAATCTAACAGGAACTGAGCAGTAAGAGTACTGAGAGCATGTAAGTATCAAGCTACCTTTGTCAAAATAAATGAATGGTTTTTCTTTGGTCAAGAAAGAGCTGCAACTTTTGTGCCCTATTCTTAATAATTTCACAACATACTTTCAGTCATGTGGGCATGTGAAAATGTAAAGAAATCTTTTAAGTCTCTGCACAGAGTAGATACAACTCTATCCATAATATGAGGTAAATGGACAAGACTTTAAAATTATTTTCCAGATAAAAAATTTGAACTGCTACATTAAAATAATCATTTATCTGCATGACTTTTGCATCCTTTTTTTCCCCTAGTCAGACTGGTTAACTTGTTAATCCATCTTTGATTTTATTTTTTATTCTTGATGGAATTGGTACATTTAGGAGGTCTGCTATATTGTTTTTTCTCCCCTCTTTATAGAGGTAAAGTTTACCATTCATGACATTTACTGTGTTTGTTTATGAGAGCAGTTTGTTTCAACAGAACTGAACATACATAATTACTGCTAAGTTTTAGTTTGACTTTCTGCAAGCTGTCTGTGTTATATTCATGTATTTTCTTTTTGCAGATACAATGTTTTGAAGACTAGAGTTGCACCTACGACTCTGGGACATACCAGTAACGTGTGCCCTTGTCTCAGACACAGTAAACTGGAAGTCAGTGAGTGTGGTACAGTAAGCATGGACTTTGCAAAACCAGCTTGAAGGTACACACTGTCTTACAAAAGAGATTGTACCAAAAATACCAATTAAGTTCTCGTAACCAACATAGATAATGAAGAGCACTACTGCGAAATTGTAGATGAGCAGATAAGTAGTTTTCTTGAGAAGAAATATGTTTTGCAAAACTGTTCCAAGGTAACTGAAGAGTATATAAACATCCAATTCATAATAGTAAGCTATAGTTTATTTTCCAGTAACTATAGGAATCAGTGTATGTGATCAGACTCATCTAGATAGAGATAAGCACTTAATGCTCTTTTTTTTAACATCCTACACACAACTGCAAGAGAAGAGACATTAAAAACAACAAACTTTCTGAATTCTGAACTACATTTTTAGATAGCCAAAGTTAGGCACACATTTTCAGATGGAGTCAGCTGAGAAAACTTAACAGAGATTGAGCACAGGTCGCTGGTCCATTCGATCCCTGGTCCATTCACTCGTTAAGCAATGAGCAGTATAAGAACTGTACTTCTTCCAACATTAGAGTTGCAAGGCCATGTTGTGTATAGGCATAACTCCAATTTGTGTATAAAATCTGGCTCATTGTCAATAACCAAGGAGGATTGAGTAAGTATTTTTCCTGTAATTGAATATGAGGAGATTACCTAAGAAGTGTTAGTCTCTCCACCCACTGTTGTAATTACTGTACTAGTAAGATATTTAGATTTTTCCATGCTGTTGAAAACCAGGTGCACAGCCATCTGGAAATTGCACTGAGATTATACCTCTAGATTTACAGACAGATTTCATCCAGATGCATTTTCCAACATTCCTGTTGTCTGCTCATCCTCTGTGTTCTTATTTCTGTCTGTTCTGGGAAACGTGATGTTTGTGTAATATCCTACTGAGAGGTTATAGAGAGATGTTTGTGTTACACTTACAATCAATAGTGCTGCTTTGAAGCTCACCTGGTGCTTCCTGTTGTAGGACAATATTGTCTTTCACCATACCCTAGTGATTTGGCTGCAACTTTCATGCTAGTTCTTGGGTTCTTTTTAGAAAAAAAACACCATTACTTTTAGTATTTTCAGAAACAAACTGCATAAATGTACTTGCTTCCAGTAAGTTTTTATTCAGAATACTCCCAACGTTTCAGGCTTTGCAAGAAGTGCTTGCAGTTTACCAGCAAAGTAGCCTTCACATCAAGTACAAAGATACATTTGTGATCCCCTGAAAATCTGTCCAAATTGGCTCACTTGTATGTCTTTGAAAAATATGCTTGCCTGTGGTTGCTGCTAGATCTTAAAAGCTACGTTTTCTGAAGCCTGTTCTCACCAAAAGAATTAAGCTTCTTGCAGCTCCTGTGTGGGGCCAGTCTGTGTACGTGTAATTGTTGTAGGTAAATGAACATGATGAAAGGCACAGGTCAGCAGTACAACTCATGCAATGGTTGCTCCAGCTGCTTTTCACTGGTTGAGCTGCTGCCCACATCAAAAAGCAGGAACTGTCTCTCCCATACACTCAGCTGACGTCTTTGGTGGCACATAAATGAATGGAACATCCAATTTGAGTGAAAACAGAACAAAAATCAAAGGGGAACGCAGTTCACAATTATGTAATGGGTAGGATGGGAATATTCAAGAGGATTAAATTAAGATTTTCAGGAAAACGTCACATTTGCTGTTTGTTTAGTTAGCTATTAGAGAGTATGGCTTTGCAACACCAGTAACAGTGTTTTCTGGGATCTAGTTAAACTGCCAAAATTGTGTTGCCAATAGTGGAGGATAGCTGTGATCAGGAGCTGGTGTCCTCTCAGTAGTTTGTAGACAAAAATCTTGCCTCTCCCATACATCAGTCATGCTATTATAGCTGTGGTAATTGCTAGTCAAAATATTATTTTATTAATACAGGAGGGCTTTTTAAAATTGGTGTGGATTGGGTGAAATTCCATGAGATCCAGTGTCCAGGACCATCACCCTTAGTTTGCAAAGGATCTTAGAAGAGAAGTAAATTCGATTATATATTGAGGTGCTGAAACACAAGTGGGCTCCACCCAAAACAAAGCTACATTAGAGTCCAGAGTAGAACTCTGGATCAAAGTCCACACAGCATAGGTTAAGTATAGGGGGAGCAGAGAGGAGGTGCCAAGCAGTAATTGATACTGTCCTTTGTTGGTCTGTGAAGCAGCACATTCTGCAGTCTTAGGAGATATGCAGGAGTATCCTGTGTGTTTGGTACTGCATTAGAAAGAATTCTTGACTCCAACATTAAGCTGTTATTGCTAATTGTCCAGGTCAAAAGACACTAACAAACTGTGTTCCTTACAGTTCCCAACTAGGCAGAGAACTAGTCCTGAAACCCAGTGTTTTAGTTACTCAGTGTTCTGGTGGTAGTCTGGTTAAGAAAGATTTCGTGTTTCTTAACCCCAATGCTCGTCTCAGTTCAGCTCAGAAATGACAGTTCAGCTCATGTCAATGACAGTTGCCAGACTGCCTATAGTATGTTTTTAAAAATTAAGATCTTCAAGAGGATATATGCTCTATTAAGTCCTAATTATTTATTTCCTTGCATACCATTTTCCCTTATTTTTTCTTAGCAGCTACAATTCACACAAGTTTCTTTAAATAATTAATCTAAATTCTAAGCAGAATTTTATTGGGTTTTTGTTTTGTTTTTTCTCTCATTATTTGCCTTTGGTACTACAATTTCATACTTTTGAGTATATGCATTCTTCAGTGTCAAACACAGGACTCAGGTCAAGTGCACTTTCCTGATTTAGGAGTGTGTACATGCTGGTGCATTTCAGGTGGAAATACAGCCCCCTCCAGTAACTGCTTGTTCCCTGGAAGACCATGCAGTTGATTGGTGCATATCAATAGCAGTCAATGAGTAGCCTATCTGGTCAAATTTATGCACTTGCAAAATAATGCAATTAAAGTTTACCATATTTTAAAATACTTCATTAAACACTGAATCAGTAGTGATCTTTTTTTAAGAGAAATAAATTATTTCAAGAGAAAGAAAGGCAGAAATTCTTACCAAGATTTCTTAGCACACTCTTGGTATGCTATGTCCCTCTAAGGCATGTCATGTCTACAGTGAAGAGTACTAGGCAGAAAGACAAAAAACCTGAAAGACCCCATTACACTGTGCTTCCAAAAACTAATCCAACTCCTTGGCTTTTTCAGGTGCCAAGAAGAGAAATCTTAACACTGAATTAACTAAGAAAAGAGGCTTTTTATTAGTATTTGCACCAAAACCAGTTTCACCCTAACATAGCAGCAGGCGAGTGTCACCCAGCAAGCTGTACAATCTTCCAGTGATAAACATACATTGTTGGCATGGCTTTGGTACAGCCCTTCACTCATCTTTTGGCTGGGCTGTGTTGACCCCTTGTAGTGACAGGACAGGAATAAGAAACAGAGAGGAGATGGGCACTGACTTGCATCTGTTTTGCTCCTAAGTGTCAGCCACAGTCTGCATTAAAGGTCTTTGTTTTTAACGCAGCAACCCAGAACTTAACTCATTAAACATCAGTAAATTGAAATTAAAATGAAAGCAGACACACTACCAACAATACAGTACCTATTGAAAGTTTTCAGTGGTCATTTTTATCCCCACAAGTTTACATCCCTGTCTGCATTCTTTATGGGATTTTCTTAACCTTTTCTTGGCCTCTCATTTAATTCCCTCAAGTATTATTTTTGTTGTTACCACTGATATTGCTGTTCTTATTATGTAGCATCTGATCTGTTCCTACTTTACCAGTAGACCTTGTAAACCGAACTTACTGTGGGAGAATTTATTACATCCAATTAATATTCGGTACAGTGCTTCATCAATTGTCTTTTTTTTGGCTGAGATTGTTCTTTCTGTTTTGGTCTTCTCTGGATGTCACCTGAAAGAGGGAGAGGAGCGAGCAGCTTTTTTTGCTTTTAGCTCTTAGCTGGAGGGGGAAGCTACCAAGCATACAAAGTAGATGACATTAATGTCTGTCAGAAAAGCTTTCCTACTCCAGTTAGTAACACCTATTGCTGTGTGCCTGCTACACTTAACAAGACAACCTGATCTGAGTCAAATAAACCATGGAACAAAGCATACAGCAGAATTTACCTCTTTGGGGCAGCTGTTTCTTCCTTAATTCCTAGAAAATGGGCAGCTCCAGCTGCTGTCTTCTCACTTGCATTAAAAATGGGAAGCCAATCTTTTTTAGAAAGAACGTTTTACTGTTACCAGCTTATAGTTTTTACTGTAAGTGGAGAAATCACTGATTGACTGACCAGCCTTGGCGAATTGATGCTATGTGGAAAACAGGGGGGTTTGTTGCTAAGCGCTTTAACTGCTAAAATAAAGAGTTGGAATTAGTGTAGACAATACAGGGCTGCCCTGGCACCGGGCAGGAGGGCTGGGGGCCAGCCCCGTTATCGGCCCACGCCGAGCTGAGGGCGGCGACCCTGCGGCGGGCAGATAAATGCCGGTGAGCCCCGCACAGGGTTCCGCTGCAGCCGGGGGCTGTGTTCTACCCCACCCGTGTGCGTGGAGGCTCTGCCACAGCCCCGCAAACCCTGCGGGCAGCCTGCGCCTCTCAGCCCGGCCGGGGACCCGGGACCTGCTGAGGGCAGGTGGCAGCAGGGAGCTTGTTCGGTCCCGAGCAGAAGCCTGCGGCGGTAAGGGCTTGGTCCGCTCCCGCCTAAGGGAAGGCGGCTCCCGCGATCAGGAGAAGCTCTGGGGGTAAAGGACACAGCGGGGGAACGTCGCCCCCGGGGCGCCCGCCCGCCCGCGGCGGGTGAAGGCTTCACCCGGCTGCTGAGAGGCCCCTTCCCGCGCCGCCGCCATCTTGCGGCTGATCCCGCCCACC
>JAAWXA010000031.1:6495438-6525575 GCA_038090715.1 Florisuga fusca | reverse complement strand
CGGGGCGAGCGGCGGCGGGGGCGGTGCTGGGCAGCGGCGCTTCCCTGCCCCGGGGCCGGACCCGCCAGGGGCTGAGGCGGCTGCCGGGGCGGGACAAACCGAGCCAGCCCTCCCCCTCCTGGGCCTCGGTACCGGCGGCCTCGGCCTTGGAGAGGTTCTCACCTTGGCCGAGTGCAAATCCTCTACACGTACCCATATGTGGAGGCGCCTACCAAAAGCTAAGTAGGTAAGTTGTCCACCTCTTCCCCCGACTTCTGGCTTTATTTTCTAAAGCGACAGCTGTCACACGGGGCGGTGCTGTTATTTTTTTCCACTCTCGGGTGTTTCTGAGTGAAAACGCTGTCTGGAGGTAGGTGGGGTGACCACGGCAAGGAGAGCAGTGATGGGCAAGGACGGGGCAGGCGCCGGGCGCTTGCTTTGTTGCTTTCTCCCTGGAAGTCAAAGGACGTTTCATTCCTCTTTGATAAGTGGGGGAAGCGAGGCATTTATTAAGGGGTGCCAACAATAAAATACAGTGTGTATTTTGAAAAAAAAAATACTGTTTGCTTTAAACACGTGTATCTGTCTGTTGACAAGCCGTAAGATGGGGCTAATTGAAAGTCAAGGGGAGGTATGTTTTCCATTCGTTTTCCTGGCTTGGTATTTCGTGGGGTTGGCAACTGTTGCTTCATTTGGTCTTGCCGGAACACCCGCACCGACAGATTTTGATGGAATTTGAAGTGTTGCCGTTCAGAGCTCTGGGGACCCGTGCCCTGGGCTGTCAGCTCTCCGCACTTCTCTGCTGTCCCGGCACCTTCTTGGTATGACAGTGTAGGGGAAAAAAAACCAAACAAAAAAACCTGAAAGAGGAACTGTGGCCTTGGAGAGCAACTGCTCAAAGACATCTAAGGTCTGATATTTCTTGTTGCATTGTCTGAATTTCGAGATAATGTTGGCCCACTTCTTGGGGTAGGCGGCATTACAATATTATCCTGTATCTGCTTTCTTAGCCCAGTAGAGGAAAAAAAAGTAAAAATCACAGTTAACTTGGAAGTATAGGAACTGCAGTAATTGCTTCTTACATCTTTTGTTATTGTAACTCTCCAAAGTGGCTTCCTCTTTGAGTTACTCTATGGACTTTTACACTAATGTGCATCTGTTACACTTTTATCCCAGCTGAGAATGAGGTGCCAGAGATGCCATAAAGGGTAACCCTTCCTGTCCCAGTTCCACAGTCTTCTGAATAAAATAACCTGTTATCCTTGGGATGTTTCTACATTGTACTGAAATAAGAAATTAGGTCACATTATGGGACGTAATTCATGAACAGGCTGCACAGCCTCACCAGTGTCACCAGAATTATCCTGAGAGTGCTTATCAGCTGAAAGCTCAGCAGTGAGAGACCAGAGAGAAGATGTACCTTAGGGTATCTCTTCTGTTCTCTTCTCTCGTACTTTCATTAAAAAAAGGAAGATGCAAGGGGTTTGCTGGAAAACGAGACAATTTCTCTGTTTTGGTGCTCTGAGAGGAACTTGAGGTTTCTTAACTCATAGGTACTGGAGAATTGAGTTTCTGTTCTGTTGAGTTTTAACACTTTACAAATACTGACAGCCTACTAGAGGAGTGGGCAAATATCAGTGCTGCAGTGTGTTTCAAGGGAATTGTGAACAGCACTTGTTTCTTGCTCTAGATCTGTGGTTGGTCTTCATACCAGACTTCCTCTTCCCGCTGTATGAATGCAAGCTGACAGGCTGGCTGCAAGCAGCTATGCTTGACACAGTCGACAGCAGATAAGGCAGCATTATTGCTAAAGCTTTGTCTTTATTTGCCTTCAGTTCCCAGCAGGGCAGCTGTAGATGAGTTTTTGAGAATTCAAGTCTCAGTCCCTGAAGAGATAACCACAAATCGTATGTCCCATGGAGTCAAAGCTAAGTCCCAAAGCCATCTTTTGGGACTGTGTCATATTTCCTTATTTTAGTATTTGACTAGTTTATTTGTTACATCTACTATAAGAACAGATTACTTGCTTTGTAGAATATACAAGGTTTTGGTTTTGCATCGGGTCAGTATATTTGATTTCATTAGGAACTGTGAATTGAAGACCTCTTTGCTCTTGTGAGATGCTAGTTTGAGTTAAGGCCCAGGTGTGATATGGCTGTGTGTGAAATCTGTGATTAGTCATTACATAATCTCACAACAGTTACATAAATGCACATATCCTATAGAGCTAAAGGGACAAGAGATGTGTTCACTGTGTTAAGCAGCACGCTGTGCTAGAGCTTGCATTTCTGGAAAATACCCACAGCTCTGCAATAGATCAGTTGGGTTAAATGTGAATGTTTTGGGGGGTGCAGATCTCTGGAGCTGAAGAAGAGATTCATGCTCAAAGCCCTCTGAGGAGTGCCAGTGGGAACTTTACTATGATACAGTTTCTCTCTTTGAAACTCATGGTGTTGGCTGAAAATTAGGGCTGAATGACTTTACAAGGTCCCTTGAAATTAAGTTAAAGGTGAAGATGGCCTGAAGGAAGGCTGCTGGAATATTTGTGGCACTTTACAAAAGATGATTGTAGAATATGTGGTTGTATATCCATTTCAGTTTTGATCTACAGCATATACCATGTGCTGCTGACTGATAAAACTAGATAGTCAGTCTTCTGCATATTTAAATTCCTGAATTATAAGATGGGGACACGGGCATTTCTCTAATCTGTAGTGAGTTTGTGAGGAAAAATAGTAATTTTAATACAGAAAGAAGAGATGTGCTTAATTAAGTTAGGCATAATTTTGGTTTAAAAGTGTGGACTTCTGTAACTATATTGATAGACTCTCCTGTGAAGGCTTAGTCTGTGTGACCAAAATACCTGGACAACTTAAACCACTTGTGAGGAGGGAGAAGAAGATATTATAATGGTAAAAGTCCTTCCCACTATCTGTAGCCTTTGTGAGTAAGAATATCGGAAAATAAACTTTGTCATTAGTATTGACACTAGTAAAAAGATAACAGCCTTAGATAGGAAGGCACAGGGGATGAGAAGGAATGGCAGAATTTAAGGGATAAATACAGACAGAATACACTTCTGCTACAGAGCAAATGTTGTCTTTGGTTGAAAAAGCTTTACATTTATCTTATTGCTGAAAAATACCTTGGCAGAGTAGAAAGCAGGTCGAATATTCTGCATTGCCAGGAGCCTTACCTCTGTGAAGTACTGCAACCTTCAAATGTTTGAGGTGGAGCTGCACCAAAAGCCTGTTTTTCACCTTGCAGTACTAGTGTAGAATGTAGCAGGTTTCTTTCAAGAATTCCGTGTTGGAAATCTGTCTCTAAGCCTCTTTTGGACATTTTGAAAATCCCAACAACTTCCTTATGTTTTGCTAGTAGTAGAAGTGGTTTGTTGTCTGCTTTATTTATTCCTAGTTTTTCCATCATTCTAGAGTAGATAATGGTTTGAGTTTCTTGTCCCAATATACATAGGCAAAGGTAACATCTACAACACAGACAAATATGATCTTTAACATAAGCCCTCCTTGGACACTCACTTTCCTTGTGAGAAGAGGTAGCCAAGGCTACTGGCATGCAACTGCCCAGTACAGATAAATTAAAGCTGCATGTTAGGGTTACTCTTCAGGTGTAATTAACAGTCAAAGATTTTATGTTACATGAGAATATGTGTGTGCCGGGGTGAGAAATGGTGCACAGAAGATCTCAGCTTTCCTCTGGCTTGCGGTACTCTCTTGTTTACCTGGCTCTTATGAGTCCTCTGTTCCCTGAGGACAGGATGCATAGAGGTTGGGAAAACTCTTAAACCAGTTGCTGATTTGTACATTGTACTGCCACTGTGCTGTACAAAGCACTGGTTTGGGTACTGGAAACCTCAGCTTTCCCACTGTTATGTTAAATGGCTGATGGCAAATCAGTTCATCTTTGCCTTGATTTCTATTTCTACAAACTGGAGTAAATTATCTTCTTTTTATTTCCAGGGTAC
The DNA here is from genome assembly GCA_038090715.1 of Florisuga fusca. NCBI lineage: Eukaryota > Metazoa > Chordata > Aves > Apodiformes > Trochilidae > Florisuga > Florisuga fusca. The sequence continues at coordinate 6,521,611 of JAAWXA010000031.1, read as the reverse complement.
TTCAGGATTTAGTCATGTAAAAATTTTGTATGTAGTTACCTGTTGGACTGCACATGTTTCAGAGCTGTATCACCAAATCCATATCTGTTTTTGGCACAACTTTGCTATTGACCACTGATTATTGGTGTTTGACGTCCTCACTCTTTCCCCGATTTGCAGACTTTTCATGCCTTCTTGCATATAGAACCTGCTGTGGTATGGTCAGTGCATTTAAAGGCTGGATAACAAGAGAAAATCTGGAGTGACAAGACAGATCTGTTACACATAAACACTTAATGCATACTAAAATCACATCGAAGAATTATATGTAGGAATATGGGTAAGAAGTAGTGTGATGAATTAGATCATTGGCCACTGTGTCATATGTGACTCCCTTGCTAGCTGGGAAGAGTATCATTAGTACATGACACTGAAACATTGGGAGCACAGAGTTGCACAAACCAATGTACAAGCTTACAGGGTGATACGATGATTTGATCTCCAAGTCTTTATCAAAAGTAGAGAGGGCACTGCCAAATGTCTCTGTGCCAAGGTAGAGGAGCTACAATTCCTGGTCAAATTTATTTTCCTTTCCTGGTGCTCGTGTTCTTGTAAAGGCTATTCCTCTTACTAGCCTGTGATAGATTAAGGGGGTGTAAACTTAGACTGTAAAAGAATATGAAAGCAAAGGGGTTTTTGATTTGTGGAGAATGAGTCTGTAGAAAGATGTACAAAAAAGAACAGATACCAATAGACTACAAGGATTTTTCTTGCAACAGAGTTATAAATGAATATGAATTCACTAAGTTTGCACTGCCCTCAAATTAGAGGATTTTGTAGCCTTTGTCACTCACCTCTAACAAATTAGATACACAGAGCATTTTTTCAAGAGAACAGTTTCAAGCTCATTGGTCTTGAATTGACAGCAGAGTCACACAAGAGATCTTGGGGACAGGCTGAAATGGTACTTTCAACAGAAGATAGGTCTAGATTAGAAAGAGGTCTCTCTGATTCATCTATTTATAATTGAATAAGTGCTTATGAAAATACGCAGAGAACATAGGGAGACCAAAGAGGAACAAGGAAGAAGCCTTATCAGCACCCATAGAAATGTAGAGGTATCCTGTTATAGGAACAAGTAAAGATGGGAGGGGAATTAGGAGGAACTGTAATTACAAAAGATACAGGAAGAGCAACATTTCGAGGGGAGGATGATTATGATAAAGGTAGATAATGATCACAAAGGATGAAAATGGAAAACCAATTCTGAGAGCTTAAGAAGTTTTGGCCTCAGGATTTTGGTAAGGGCTGTTTCAAGGGCAGAACTTGGGTTAAATATTATCTAAAGATGGAGGTGAAGGAGAACTTCCAGCCGTGCACAGAGCTGAGTACATGGAAGCGGAGGTTAAGGATGGGAATTTAATAGTGGAAGTTTAAAGTGTATTTTTATTGTTGAGGAAAAAGAACCAAGTAAAACATGGTTTAAAACATGGTTTTAAAGGCCCAAGATAAGATAATAACAATTTGATAGTTGAAAGCAAAGAATGTGTGAGAACTGTAGTTGGGAACTAACAGTGATCTGAGGAGGTCAGAAAGGTTACAAGCTGCTAATGGGTTTGTAAAAAGCCTTATGCTTTTCTGTTGAAGAGTTAACTAGGCTTATAGTAATAGTCCAGGAAAGCAAGGAATCCACACTGTGATTTACTGTTTTCTGAAACAATGACTGGAGAGTGTTGAAGGCATAAAGTAATATATTCTGACTTATCTTTAGATTGTATAATAATAATATGTTTTTAATCATATAATATTTTTTTTTTTAATCCTTGTTATGGCTCCTTTCCTTTTGGTGGATTTTTTGCTTTTTGAACTCCCATCCTGCATTTTAATATTTCAGTGTTGGCCTCAAATTTCTTTGAGAATTTTTAGCCTCTATCATTTTTCTTGTTGAATCCTGTGGGCTTGTGAGATGATGTGTGTATGGAATGACTTTTGAGCATCCTTCTTTCTCAGAGTTGTTTCTCTTTATCTTCTTACTATTTGTCTCATTACTTACTTGTAACGCTTATTTTGTAATGTACACTTGTTAAGTGTAAACTCTTCTACCAGCAAGCCTGATACCGTAAATATTCACAAATACAGCTTTGGATGTTAATAAACAAAAGCTTTTGTTTCTTTTACAGATGAGATCATTTTATGCTTTTCTGTTTGGAAGAAGTGGTCAAAGGACATGGATATCTATTCAGATTTCAATGCAGAGAACCTCTCATCTTCAGCTAATATGTCCATTTCTTTGTCTGGACAAATTGGACTCAATACCACTGGTGGTACTCCTTCTATGTCAATAAGCAGGCTTTTCCCAGCCCTGTTAGAATGCTTCGGAATAATTCTTTGTGGCTACATAGCTGGAAGAGCCAACATTATCACATCAACTCAGGCCAGAGGACTGGGAAATTTTGTGTCCCGTTTTGCACTCCCGGCTCTACTGTTCAAAAACATGGTGGTACTTAACTTTTCTAATGTGAATTGGTCCTTCCTGTACAGTATTTTAGTTGCCAAAGCTGCTGTGTTTTTCTTAGTCTGCATTTTAACATTGTTGGTAGCCAGTCCTGAGAACAGGTTCAGCAAAGCAGGTTTGTTCCCTATTTTTGCTACACAAAGCAATGACTTTGCACTGGGATATCCAATAGGTAAGTAGTTCCTTATGCTCTCTTCTTTAAAATTATTTTTCAGTGCTCTAGATGTGTTTGGTTTTATTTTTCTGTAATTTGAAAAGGACTCCTGAACTGAAGAAATGAGCTAGGCCATTTCTCATGTCACATTTCTTGCCTTCAAACCATGTACCTTTTAGTAAGGGAAGAAAACCAACAGCTGGTATGATTGGGACAGACCTTAAAACAGTCCAGCTACAGTTGTCTATGTGATCTTGTTATGTTGAAGAAAATTGGTCTAAAAAAATTAAAATATAATTTCAAAATGCATATGAATTACCTTACATTTACTGCAGGCAGTTTTCCATATGGGAAATATGAGTTTCCCTTAGGGCCAAAATTTCTTGATTTGCAAAGTATTAGGCTGTACCCGTGGCCTCTGAAATAGCTGTAATGGGTCTTTTACTAATTTGGCATTTCCTCTTGGTTTAGCTGAAAAAAAAAAAAACCCATTTAGCCATAATGTTGGTGTCTACTGGTTGTGGAGTGTGTGTGACAAACTTTAAATTGGTTTGGAAGAAACTTCTAATTTTTGTGCTATTTAATTGATGTAGACAATCATGTCTTATCCCTTAATCTTTCTATTAGACATGCCAGGAGACATGCTTTAGGATAGAGCCTTGGAAGAAGTCAGTCTCTTAAAATAAAGGTTGGGGTAGTAACTTGCATTTTTGCATCTCAAATTGGAATTTTATGTGGCTGTGGTGCTATTCTTGGGATGTGTAATTAACCACCAGCAGAGTGTATCTAAAAACAGGCACTCAGAGTATAACTTGTGTAGCTGCATACTCTTTCTCTTGTAAGCCTGTGTTCTGAATTCCAGTCAGTATCAGTTATTAAACTTAGTTGTATCCCAATCTGTGACACTATTATTTTGTTCCCTTGTTATAAGAGATTTTTTTTCCTTTTTATAGTTTTTTTTCTTAATATTTTAATATGCTTTTAGCCTTACATACTGTGATAATTTAGGAAGTCATCCAGAGTTGCAGCAGGCTTCTCCCACCTGCTACTCTCTGAACTGCAGTGCTTTTTACCTGCTTTGGGAGACTCTTCTGTGCCAGTACAGCTTTCAGTGCTGCCTCTCCCCGGGCAGACTTGTGTGGCCTGTGTCAGATACATTGGAGATATCAGCATCTTCAAACTAGTCTGCCAGTGGAAGGCATTTGGGAAGATGCCTGGATTATGTTTTGTTTGCTATTCCCTGAAGGGAAAGTACTCTGTGCCTCTCCAGGTCTCTTGAGATTGCTTTTATAATCCAGACAAGGTTAAGAACCAAAAAAGAAAACTCCTGTGTTCTAGCAAAGCAAAAAGCAATGTATTTGGTTACTGAATTGAAAATACAGTTACAAAAGAGAAGCTTTAACATGCAATTCCCAGTTACACAGGACAAGTAGGTCTCTATTTTAGACTACTTGAGGAGCTGGCAGGTTTTTTTCTCCCTTTTCCAGGGCAGCATGTTCAGGATAACCTTGATTCTTTCTTGCTCTCTTAAAATTTGCTGGATATGTAGAAAATACAGACAAATGCAATTGCAAACTTTTTCTTACCTAGATGAAAATACCCTGTTTTCCTCAGTTGCATCTCCTGAGATTTATTCTTTTTGTGAGAAATTAGAAGTATATTGCAAGTAGGGCTGTGAGGATTACATCTTTGTTTCTTGGTATTTTATGATTGATAAGAAATGATTCATATTTCTTCCATGTACAGTCTGGCCAAATTTGCAACATTTAGTTCATTAAGCTTTTTACTGGAATACTTAGTGCAACAGTAGCACTGTTGGGTGCTCAATGGCTGTGTATTTCTTAGAGCTGTTTATTTCCTTTCCCATCCTTCTGCCATCCCCAGTTTTTCACCAGAGTTTGGTTCATGCTGTCTGGTATGCAAACTTTACAGTTAGCAGCTTCTCTAAAGTGTTTGCAGGACTAGGAAACCAAGAATGCCTTACTTGTTTCTTTTTGTGGCAGATGATAGTGTTTTGAGCAAAAAAATGGTCCCTTATTGGAAATACACTTTTTAAGGCTGCTTGAAACTTGTAAAGGAAAAAAAAAATCAGTATTGAATAGTCTGTGTATTATAATAAGACTTTAAAAAGGCATTTTGAACATTTTAGTAGGTAAATAACATCCTGGGGTTTGATCCACTGAAATTTTTTTCTTTTATAAACACTATGCTATTTTTTGTTGTTGAGCAAAGATCTGTATATAAGAATTTTTAAACGGCAAACATCACCACTGTTTCCTCTAGTCACTATTATAACAGTTCTACACAACAAACTGCTGTTGGTTTAGAGTGAAAAGCAACAGGTACAGAAAAAAAACCAGTACAGATAAAATTACTGCAATAGAAAGCTTTATCTTTTTGTTAATTACTAGGTGAGATGATACAACTCTGACAGGAAAGCTTCATCTACTCTCCTGTACTGTATTGTTAACACACAGATGCAGCAGCAGTGTTGTGTGGATGATGGCTCAGTTGCCAGTCTTTGGTGCTAACTGTGTTAAACATGAAGAACTAGTGTGTCATTTAGATGTAATTTTGAGCAGCTGGCATCTGGAAAATTGATTTTTTTTAAAAAAAGTATTAAAATATCTTTAAATTTTTGTTACACACATCAATCGGGCACCTTGATTTAAATAAAATGGTAAAAAATCCATTAGTTATAGAAGTTGTGGATTATTTTCAGTGTCCTAATGATTCCTTAAGAGTAATATTTTTTTTTCCTACTGACTCATCAGTCTGCATTGGTTCCACATTCTGCTACCCAGGAATATCCATTGTGACATCATACATCAGTTAAATTACTTGCAGAGTTAAATGTATTGTATTATGTATATAGTCTGGCATGTTTAAAGGGGTTTTATTTATCAACATGTATTCTGTGTTTAAAACTGACTTGTTAAATGTTAAATGTAATTAAGCACAGATTTGGTAGTTCTCTTTTGCAGTTTATTCAGGATTTTAGGACAGGTAGCTTGTGCATATGTACTTTAATCATTACTTGGAAGAGGAGTATCACCTTTAGTGCTTTTTCATATGTACTGTGAGTCAAGTAAATAAGAATGTCAGCTTTTTCAATCTAAAGAGAAGGATGTTTAGTCTGGTTTAGCACTTAGATCCTGTCATTCCAGATATTTAATAGGAAGGTAAAAATGCTTTGGACTTTGAAAAACAATCACAAGGGAAAACCCTTTGCAGGAAAACAGGTTTAGTATGCAAGGAAAAGGAAATACCTACAACATTTGGTTGCTTGGTGGTCTTAAACTTTGTTACATACTCTTAAGAGTGCAAAGCTCTGGAAAAGTCTAGAAGGTGTATTTATGCAGTAGTACTTCCTTTTTTTAATATTATTTGTAGTACAAATATAACTCCACCTTTATATTAAGATACTTATGCCTGGGGAAATAATGTATGTCTCCAACTTGTGTAGGAAAAGCTAAAATGTAAAACATCGCTCTCTGTATTTCTGGAAATAATAATTGGAAATAATAACAGTATCAGGCAGGTAAAAGATAAATGTTATCTTGCCAAAGGAGTTTGGAAAATTAAAATGGCATTCTTACACAGATAAATGTCAGATTGTTAACCAGATAAACAGCAATTTTTGTAGATTTAAGTAATCATTTAATACATACATAAGAAATACAACGGTATAAACTTGGGAGTTTTAAAATAAAATTTAAACCGCAAACATGAAGCATTGATAGGACTTTAAGCATTACTTTACTACTTATGTGAGGAAGTGTTTCATGTACATAATTACTCCTGATGGGGGGACCAAAACCATCTGCATTCTATAGAATTCAAGGCCTTGCAGCTTTATAAGTGCACTTATTATAGGGTATTATAATTAAAAAGAAACAAAATCCTACTTTAAAAATATCATGGGTTGCTTTTTTTTTAACCACTCTGGGGTGGAATTTTGTATCTTTCCAGAGTATTTTCGTTATTTTTGAAGTGTTGTTAGCACAAACTTGAAAAAAGCAGCAGTTTTATCTTGACTCATAAGTATGTAATAGCAATGAAAACAAATGTTCATGATTTAGAGTTCCTTGAAGGACCTGAGCTACAGTGATAACTCTTGTCCACAGCAGTTCCAGAAAATGAACTAGTAATTATGTGATAATGTATATTTTATTCGGCTGTTTCTTTACTGTATTGTATGTAGTCAGTGTGGAAAGATTACACCTAACTTACCCACTGAAAACTGGTTAAATTCTAGAGATGTGAGACTCCCCTAAGATGAGAAGCAGTTGGAGTCCTGCAAATGTGCATAGAGTTCTCCACAATTTTTGTGTTTCTGGGGAGGAAAAGTACTTCAAAGAAAAATTACAAAAAATCATCATTTGAGATGGCTCAAAGAGCATGTGGGATTGCTATATGATTTCTTTTTTTCCTGTAAATGTTTAATATTAGTAGAATCATTAAAGAGTGTTGGATAGTTAATCTTTGATCTTTAATGAGTTAATTAGACAACTGTGGTGATTGGGTGTACTCTCTTCCTACATAATATATCAGTTGTAAATGCAGTTATTTCTGAAGTATAATGAAATAATTTTTCTCTAGTTTTTAGACAACAAAACTTAATTCAATATTAATGTATTTCTGTACTGAAATGTTATCACTTACCAATTTTCATTTCCTGTCTTCTAGTTGAAGCTTTATATCAAACCACTTACCCAGAATATCTCCAGTACATTTACCTAGTGGCTCCAGTATCTCTTATGATGTTGAACCCTCTTGGGTTTATCTTCTGTGAAATCCAGAAGTGGAGGGATAATCGCACTGTGTCACAGAGCAAAATCAAAATAGTGGGCCTAGCACTCCTCCGAGTTTTGCAGAACCCAATTGTGTTCATGGTCTTCATAGGAATTGCCTCAAACTTTATTCTTGGCCAGAGAATTCCCGAATACCTTGAAAGTTTCCTTGATGGACTGGGCAGTTCATTTTCTGGCTCTGCTCTTTTTTACCTTGGACTAACTATGGTTGGACAAACAAAAAAACTGACAAAGGGTATGTTTGTTGCACTGATCCTTCTCATCACAGCTAAACTGTAAGTTTTATTTTTGTACTTCTATAATTTTGTTCTCTAGATGTTTTAAGTTCTGAATATGCTGTCAGGTGGCTTTTCTCTTAAAATTATTATAGTGATAGTGTATTTCACTTGCAGTATTTTGAGTGTTTTCCAAACTCTGATAGGCTCCAGCTATTAACTTTTAAAATAAATTTTCCACACCTCAAACCTGTTGCCAGACTCCGGAGGGAATAAAATTTGGAGTTTCATGGACAGTCCACAGGCCACATGTCATGAGTTGGGTCTATGTGGAATTAATAGCTTAAGTTAACATTTGCTCTTTAAATGGTTAGACAAGAGTGAGTTTAAGTATTGTTTGATTAGTATTTGCATTTTGTTTGGATTAAACAAGGTATCTCTGAGTTACTTGGTTTTGCTTGCTTTGACTGCTTTTGAGACTGCTGTATTGTCAGAACTTAAAAATGATCCCTTTGCACTCTTAGGCTGTCTGACTTTTAAGCATGAATAAATGGCAGTTTGCATTTAGAACTCACACCATCATTAAATTCCCTTGAATATATCACCTACTGGTGAGCTAAATATTTTATTTGCTACAGCTCTACAGTTAACATAATAGAACAGTTGTTTGGGGATTATATTTGTATTGTAGTATCTGATGGTGCTTTTAAAGACCTAGTTTGTAAAGCTAAGGTGTACAAAGTACAAAATGACAAATTTTGTAAAAACATGAAAAAAAATGGTGGTGTTTTTTTTTGCTTTACTGATGAGTTTATGTATTGAGCCTGTGTAAGGCTAATACAGTGAGTCTACTTGAGATGGGAGGAACAGAATAGCACTGATGCAGGGTGTTTTGCTGGCCAAAACTTTGAGAATAGTTGACTTAATCTTGAGCCTTTGTTACAATTTGGACAGGTTACATAAAGGTAGTCTAATATTCAATGCTGATGACTGCTTATAGCCACAGATTTTAACAGATTAAAAAATAGGGGTTTTTTATATTTTACCTTTCTAAATCTTAAGTCCCTACAAAGAATGTGTCTGCACAGACAGAGGATATGGTTATATCCCAGAGATTGGTGTCACCTTTACTTTTTAATTTCTTTTTGCATTTGTTTTTCATTTAGCTTGTGACAATTTTTAAAGTAACTGTTAAATGTCATGGTTAAAAGTAAAGGCAATCATTCAAAGTTATATCACTGTTTTGATTTTCAGGAATAGTATTCAAACAAGCCTTAAATTTCCTTTTTAAGTAAAGAAGAGTCTACTTACAGAGCTTGAGTAATATTTTTTTGTAATAATTGTTTTCCTGTCTTTTCAGACTTATGATGCCATTTCTCTGTAGAGAAATGGTGGAACTCTTGGACAAGAGTGACAGCATAGTCAACCACACCAGTTTGTCAAACTATGCATTTCTTTATGGAGTTTTCCCAGCAGCACCTGGTGTCGCAATATTTGCAAGTCAATTTAATATGGAAGTAGGAATTGTATGTAGTTAGCTTTTCCTAAACACATATTAACTTTGTTCATGAAATACTTAAGAAATGGGCTTGATGAATTTGCTTTTCTGTAGTGTAGACTCCTTAGATTTTGCTTGTATTCCTTACATCTCAAATATAAATTATACTTCACGTTATTAGTAAGCAAAGTTCTCTTCCCTGATGTCTCAAGTGTTTTGATAGTTGATGTTCATAAATATATATATGCTCATACTTTTCATTTTTATGACTCTCATAAGAAGAACTGGATAACTCTAAACATAAGGAACTTGTTTCTTTGTTGTGGTTTGGTTTTGGTTTTGTTGTTGATTATTTTCCCCCAAGGACTTTATCTTTGATCTATTGTTTTTGTAGGAAAGAACAGAAATGATGTTATCAATTTCGACTTAAGATACAATTTTTTTAGCTGTTTCCTTTTTTACACATTAAAAAAACTACTGCTGACTTCCATTGTTTTAAAGGTTATGTAATTTTGGTTTGTTTGTGTAGATATTTTTTAAAATAAAATAAAAGGGGAAAAAAAAGGACACTAAACATAGACCTTGCAACACAGATTCATGTGCCCAATAAACTGAGAAATCTCTTTAAAACAAAGATCTAGAGTATCAGTAAAAATTCACACTTTGATCACTGTGCAAATTCTAGCAAGCATAAAGACAATAAGAAGTCAAAATTTAAATTACTGAAATGCCTTTTTCTCATTAATTGGTGCATATTAGTATTTGCATAACTACATGCCTGCTTATTTATTTATGAGGTGAACCTTTGCATCCAAAAGTAAATTGGAATGTTGTAAATCCACCTCCAGGCTGTAACCATTAGTGTATTTGACATCCATAAAAAGGTCTGTAAGAATTTGCAGTAGGGAACTCTGTATTCCTGCTCTTTCAGAAGCTTGTTAAAATTTTCAGTTTAACTGTGTACATAAAATGAATACTTTCTGGCTTTAACTCTAAATAATTAGTCATATGAACAGCTCAGTGTTTTGTTAAAGGTCTTTGTATGTTTAAGTCAAAGGTGCAATTTTTGCTGTGGTTGTATTATTGAAAGCAGATTATTTAGCTTGAGATTTGATTAAACTCTGTTCTCTTTTTTGTTTGTTTGGTTTGGTTTTGGCTTGGGGTTTTTTTGTTTGTTTTGGTTTTGTTTGGTTTGTTGTTTTGGTTTGGTTTTTTTTCTGCAGATTACCTCAGGCATGGTGATAAGCACTTTTGTGTCTGCACCTATTATGTATGTTTCTGCATGGCTGTTGACCATTCCATCTATGGACCCCAACCCACTGGCATCTGCACTCCAAAATGTTAGCTTTGACATAAGTGTTGTCAGCCTCGTTTCTCTGGTAGGTGTTGGCCAAGTGAAACACTAAAGCTCACTGTCACGCCAGGGTAGTGTGAATACATAAGCCACAAATTGAGTCATGGTAAGATGAGAGTGATTTAATCATTGTATCCTGTTGCAGAGGGATGAGGAGGAAGTTAAAAATCTTGATTTAGCAAGGGGTCAGCTAGAAAATTGCACTGAGGTGGTTGAGTGAATTAGGGCACTGGTGCTCACATTGACTGCCTGATACATAAAATGTGTGTGTGGATGAGCTTCTCACCCTTTAACCTTCTGTTTCTTAAAAAGTCATGACATATGGCTGAATAACAGTTCTAGCTTACCTCCCAGGAAATAATTGCATTAAACTATGTGAGCTGCTTGGGTGTCACAGTAATGGAGGCTTTGTAAAAACTTCAGGTCTGGAAACATCAGTGAATTGAGTGAAGTATTAGTATTAATGAAAATGTTGTAAGTTTTAATTTAGCTTTATTAAATTCCTTTCCAGAAATCCTGAGTGCCCTGTTCTTAAAAAGAACAGAAGTCCAATGTGAATAGAGTGTTGGCTTTACAGGCACTAGAGAGAGTGCATTTCTTTTATTTGCTTTTTTTAAAATAAAAAACAACCATGCTGTAGGAAGTTGGAATTTCCTTAAGTTGGTGTCTCACTAAAATCTTGTAGTCTTGAAACTGTGTTTCAAGGGAAGCCACAAGTGAGAACTGCCTCTTGCTGTCACAAATAATCTTGGGAGATTCAGTAAGGACAGCTTGGAGGAGAACCTTTTAAAATCTAAATTGTCAGGATGTTCTGGGGTCACTGATGTCCTGAAGAACAAGCAGGCTTCTATGCACTAGAGGCAAGCCTTTGGTACCCCCTGCAAATATTTCACCATCATGACAATACAAAGATGGATTTCTTCTTCTAGACATAATTTCTGAGGCATAGGGACTGGCAGATCACCTGGAGCTGACTACAGTAGTCATGTTGCTAAGAAACTTGTCAAGAAGATTTGTTGTACATGTAATTTCACCATAGTCTGCCAGAATACCCATTGTTCTTCTGGGGTTTGTTTTAGTCTTAAATTAAATTTACCTTGTGTCTTCCAGATCTGGTCTCTTATTATTATTCTTCTGAGTAAGAAATACAAACACCTTCCTCATATGATTACAACAAATCTACTTGTTGCTCAGGTCAGTAGTAACTCGAGCGGTGTTGTTTGTTGTTTGGTTTGGCTTTTTTTTTTTAGGTCTCATTTCTAACATTTTTATGAGTTCGGATTCTGTAGCTTTATCTTTGTAGTAATCTAGGAAGGGCAAGGGAATCTAATGTGTGACCTGGGCCTTGAAATACACCCTTGAAGAAAATGAGAGTTGTCTCTGATAGTATGGTTCTCAAACAGAACTATAAGCAATTGGAATGCAGAGTGGCTTCTGAAATATACATTTAGCAATATAAGTTACTGCCTAATAGTATTCTGTGCATTTCCATGTCAGTTTATGCCAATCTGAAGTCAGCAATGCCAGGATCAGCAGCAGGGTGTGGAAACCTTAATCCCTGTGCTTGTTCAGCTCCCTGAAGTGGCTCACTGAGGGATCAGGCAGGTGCCAGTGCTGATGCAAGGAGGACTCTGGGAATGCATGGCTGGTAGCTAGGGAAGAGGAAAGCCAAATAGCTGTGGATTAATTTTAGGTCTTATTTAAACTGAGAGAGCGCCATAGAGCACGTGTTCCTTCTTTCCTTGAAGTTAACTGCACAACTGCTCTTAAATTCGTTGAGAGCAGCCTGTGCTTGTAATACAGCTGTGTGGTAGTGCTTTCTCAAGTGCACTGTGCTTTTAAAAAAAAGGAGAAAAAAAAAAAAGGGCAAGTAAACTCCCTGAGGTCTGATCATGGAGTCATATCTGAAAAAAGTAATGTATGAGAGCTGCAGAAGCTTCTTCTCTATAGCAGCAAAACTAACTTTCATTTTTTAAAATGTTTCAACTATTGTATTGCTGTTTTCATATTTCAGCCTATTTTTTCATATTTCTTCAGTACTAAAACTGTCTTATATTAGGTATCTCTGGGTGAAAACCTGTATAGTTCTTGGCTGAACAAACACCTGTCAGCCTGAGCTTCATGTCCAAATAATTTTAGGTTAAATGGTTTGTACTTAACGCCAGCTTTACATTTTAGTTATATATAAAGATTAAGATTATATATTTAATTTGTCTTACTCCCAGTTCATCTGAGATATGTATTTGTTGTCCAAAAAAATGCTGAAAATAGGATCCCTAGTCAGTGACATAACTGTAATATTGAGCTTGCTGCTGCCATGAGAACCACCCAATTCATAAAATTACACTCCAGTGAATCTAGGGGTGGAGTTTTGAAGCTTACTCTAGCAATATTCCACTGTGTTCAGTTTTTCTTGTCATCCTGCTTGCACAACTTAAATGATGACATCTTACCTTTCTTTCCAGTTTATTGCTTGCATTGGAATGGTGGCATGGAATTTCATTATTAAAGAGAAAGACGTCACCATGCAGATCCTAGTATTTATATTCCTCTACAGCTCACTTTATAGCACCTATCTGTGGACAGGTATGATTTTTCTAGGCAGAACTTAGCTACTGTAATATAAGATTGATGTACTGAAATATTTTTATTCTTCAGAATAATTGTTCCTTTCACTTGTATGCAGTCCTACAGATGTGCCAAGCTGCAGTGCTGGCAGGGCCAGGCTGAGTGTCAGGCACTGCTTCTGATGTGAAAGATTGGGCAGGTCTTGTTTGTCTTTCCTAGATAGAGGCAGCTGGTGAAAAAAGACAAGAGCAACTAAAGTGCATGTGGTGGGTTGCCCTTCAGCTAGTCAAAAGCTTTACAGTTTTTAAATATTGTAGAATTTAAGGTGTTAAATTGTACAGCATTACGTAGGAAATGCAGAGTGAAGGGAAATACCAAAGTAGCTTTAATATTTCTTTTCCCTGGCAACTGCAATTTCTAAAAACAATGTTGTGTGTTCTGCAGGTGTAGATTATTTACAGGTGGAGTCAAAAGATGTACCCAGAAGCTTGGAGAGTCTTATGCATATGATAAAAAAGAGACTTTGGATATTCAGGAGACTTTATGTGCCATTCTTGATTCCAGAAGTTAAAAGGTTTAATTCCTGTAATGTTGTGGAGCAAGTTGTGTTTAGCTGAAATAGGTAGCTCGTAATTAGTGTAGCCTAAAGTAAATACTAAATTTGCTTCAGTATAGGAAGTGTTGCTGAGTTGTGAACTGAGTAGTCATTCCCCGAAGGCACTCTCATATAATTATATATGTGAAAATATGTAAAACTTTTTTGTAAAATTTATTCTTCACTTTCAAAAAGGGCTAGTCAGTTTTTAAAGAAATGTCATAACAGAAGACAACATTATTTGTTGGTTAAGATTGTCAGACTAGATCAGCTAGTCCTTAATAATTTAGTTACGTCTGTCTTAAGTGTTTTTATGTATTTAAACGCTTGTGAAACTTAATCAGCATTTAGAGGCACGTATTTAATATAAAGTGTGATGGAATTTCTCCAGTGCTTCATTATTATTAATGATGTTTTAAGATAATAGGTGTTTCCATTTTCCTTTCTCACAATACAACTAGAAAAAGAATTTTGGACTATTTGAAAGTCTGAGATGAATCTCTTGGTTGTTGGGCAGGTCACATCATAGGTCGTTTAGGTTCTGTAATTATCAGTTCCCTTTTTATTAATAAACAAGGCATTTCTTTTGGTTTTGTTTTGCAGGTTTTCTGTCTTTCTGTTTGTTTCTGTTGAGGAAGAGTGAAACAGTAAACATTCCCATTGGGTTTATTATCATAGCTGGATGGGGGTAAGTTAATTTGGATGTTTCCCTGTAGTACTAGTGGGGGCATGCTACGTATGTTACTTTGTTTGTCTTTTGCTCTTTCAGAGTCCCAACACTTCTGGTGGGAATCTTGCTAATTGTTGGTGAACGTAGCGACACTAGTATTGACTCTGCCTTTTTCTATGGAAAATATCAGGTACTAATATGTTCTGTCCTCATCACTTCAGATTTCTGCCATGTCTAGTACATTACTGAGAAACTGTGCTCTCTTTGCTTCTTATGTAAGTAACTTCCAGTGAAAGTATAGACCAGCATAGTACTAATATCATTATAGAATGCTTATAGATGGGTACAAAATGTATTTTTGTGACAAACTATTAGGAAAACCTGTTTCAACAAGGACCTTCATGTTTAGGCAACTATGACTAAGGAAAAGAGGGAGTAGGCTTCCCAAAGAAAAGGCTTAGGAGTGGTAATGAATTACGGGGCCTCTCCTGGTGACTAATTTGTAGTCTTGCTTGATAATTATCTTAAATTGTTACTGTCCACTACTTAATTAATGGCTTTTGGTCCGTAATAGATAGGATCTGCTTTACCTGTGTGGCAGTAATTGCATGCACTATGGGAGACTTCTCTGCACAATCATGGGTTGAAAGTCCCTGAGCCCGAACTATGTCTTTTACCCATAAATAGTTCCTCTTATCAGAGGATGTAAAGTGCATTAGCATAGATATGTCACGTTTTCCCTCTGTCTTTCCTATTGATAGAGACCCTATGAGTCTCTCAGGATTATTCATGAGGCTCTTTCTTGAGTATTAAATAGTCTCAGAGTGGACTCTGAGCATCAGTGACAGATGATTAGAAGGAAAGCTTGATTAATAGCATGCTCCCCATTAGCAAAAGCCTGGAAATGAGAGGTGTGCCAAAAGGCAATGAGTACATTGTGCTTGGAATTAAAAGGTACCTGAGCAGAACTTTAACAAGAACACTAGTGATCCTGAGGGGAAAAATTACGATGGAGGCTTTTGGTTTGCATGGGAAATAGAGGTACCAACATACAAGAAAATGAAACAAAACAAAAAAACGAAACAGCCGAGTTACTCAAGCAAGGAAAACTAGTCTCATATACTGATTGCTCTTTCAGTGCCACAAAATGCCATTCTCTCTTATGCAGAAGTAATTTGTTAGTATATTTAGGAAAGAATAGAAATTAGGAAGACAGATGTATGCAGCCATTCTCCTTTATTTTGTATTTAAGTTTATTTTTCTTTGCTCTCTTAACAGATAATTACCACAGCAGTGATACTATTCATCAGTATATTGATGTCAGGTATCTCACTTATGTGCATGAACAGAACGAGCCAAGAGTCAAGCTATGAGGTGCTGAACCCGTATTCACCACGTAGCCAAGTGGAGGAAGTTGAAGTGGAAAAGAGTGAGGGGAATCGAGTGTCAGCCTCTGTCCCTCAGCCCTCTGCAGGATCTTCTGCACAGCCTTCTCCAGGTTCTCCTGCACAGCTGTCTGCAGAAAGAGGTAAAGAAAGTGGCCTTGTAAAACAACAAATGGCTTGGGATAGAGTAAAGTGATGTTCCAGATTTTATTCTGACCCAGAAAGGATGCTTGTTTACACCTTCAGGTGTTACACTAGAGCAGAAGAAAAACTAGATATAACTGTCCAAGGATTCAGGTTTGTTTCAGAGGAAAGTTTGATGGTTATCACTGTAAGGGTGGGGGAAGTGGACAGGAAAAGAAAAAGGCATGTGTATCTTAAGTACTGATGTCCTGATAAAGATGTGATAAATGCAGTTCACTATGCATTTTAGATTGTTTACCCAATAAAGTGTCTCTCTGAGAATGAATTCTGTGACAGCAGCTTTGCTACTCAGTGGGTTTCTAATCCTCCTTATTTGTATGTAGCCTTTTTGATGACTTAGTGTATGTTTTCCCTTTTGCTAAAAATACTTTTATTGCTTCCATAGTTCACTTATCCTTTCAGTTAATTTGTAAAGTTAATTCTGCTTTCTCCTTTTGAGTTGTTTTTAAGCATAACAATTAAAACTGTATATAATATATTGTTAAACTTGGAAAATAAATTATGCTTATGAAGGAAGCCAACTATCCTGTTACTGTATATTCTAATAGGGTGCTGTTCTTGTCAAACAACAAATGGTGAATTATCCTGTGCTAGAGAGAGCAAAGCAGCTACTGTTGAAAGCAAGGTTCCTCCAATTGAGACAGGTAAAGCAGTAGTGTCTCCTTATTTTAATAGTACAAACTCTTCTACATCATTTACATGTGTTGCTGTCACAAAAAAAAAACCCACCTGTGTGGGCTCTTGTTCTCTCAACTCTATCTGGTTAACTTATACTTCATTCCTCATATTGAATTCAAGTATTGGGTGACATGTTAGTTGTTTGTTCCCTTCTGATAGTTATTAGTAATCTTTCAGTGCGTAAGATGGACAGTTGTTTTGGGTAGTTATTTTTTATCACAAAGCTTCTTTAAGGTGTCCTCCTGATCATTCAGACATCACCTCTCTATCATTGCTTTGTTTGGACATTGGAGGATGAATGTGTAACCCTATTTTACCTCAAGTGCTCCACGTAAACAAACTTTTGTACATTCTCAAAGTCACAACTTGTGTCTGCTAAAAAGGCCTTTGAAGCCTTTGCTGTCATCATGCACAGGGTTTGAATGAGAAGCCTGAAGGAGATGCAGGTGAACAAGTACTTTGTGCATATTAGGTCAAATGCCCATGCTGCTGTACTACTGGTGTCTAAGGGAGAGAGATGGAGAAAATTAATTAGAGGGCCTTAGGAGTCACTCGAATAGAAAAAATGGATCAAAATGACTGTTCAGCACCCGATGGGAAACTGCATGCTCAGCCCATTTTCATTGTACATCACTTTCAATAATCAAAGCAAGGCTGCAGTGCAACCTCTCTCTTTCTCCTATTTTCTTTTCCTTTTTTTTCTTTTTTGATTTTTGTTTTTTGCGTCCTTAACAAGGAAGTTCAAATCCTTCTGCAACATACCTTTCAACAAACCCAAGTATTTCACACTGAAACAAAAAGTTACGTATGTCTCTTACAAAATGCTAGCTTTCCACCTATTGCCAACTACTTTATCTATTAAATAATTCAGACAAGCATAATAAGAATGTCTTCCAATGACAGAGGAAGGCCAGTTTAATTTTCTTATCCCAAAAGATAAAGTAGAAAATATCTTATGATTGAGTGGAATTTTTTTCAACTTACAGAGTGAACACTTCAAAGCTATAAATCAATAAAAGCAAATTGTAATGGATACACTTGTGTAACTTTGTCTGCAGTAATTACTAATCCTTCTACTATCCCATTGAACTACTATGACAGGTATCTGTTGCAAATTCTCAAGTATGTCCTTGCCAGGAAGTTTTTCACTGCCATCTAGAGGAAGATGCTCAGAATTCCTTAGAACTCTGTAGCTGGAAGACAGGCTCTTCGGAGTGATAGAATTATGAGTGTTTTCATATACAATGTTAAAAATACAGTCACTGAACCGAGATTGATTTGGTTGATTGTCTGATCTGGAGCACTGCAAGTGCTGAGTTACAGAGTAAAAACGTTAGAGTTTATAGTATATTTGAAATATTTATTCTGGAAAGTAAGTTTTAAATTGGCTCTGAGTAATGGCTATTTTTAAACTGATTATTGTTGTGTTTTCTATATGTTAACCACAATTTAAGTTTGTGTGAAATCTTTGAAAGAAGAGTTGCAAAAAGTTTAATTCATTTTAGGAGCTTATGGAAACTGCTGTTTCATTTGAGAAGAGGTATCTGAACATTTTATTGTCAAAGCTAATATTAAACTCTGTGTGTGTGACTTCAGTACAGGTATTTACAAGGTAATTTAACTCAGCAAATTACATTAACAAGGTTGCTCATGGAGTTCATACTTTAGGAGCCTGATGAAAAATTCTGGTTTGTTTTTCAGCTGATCAGTGTGTCAGTCATTGCAGTGCTCAAACCTGTGTATTGGCTCAGGAAGAACAGATTCTACACACCAAAGACAAGCAGCTGGCCAGGCATGTGCTGCTGTGCTTACTTCTTATTGTTGGCCTGTTTGCTGTAAGTATTTTTTCTCCCCATGTTGTTTAACTCATAGAGACAGAATGATTTTTATGAAAACTATGTGGACGGTCCAGTAAAGATCTTCCAATCCCTCATAATAAAAAAAAGGTTTTATTTTGGTTCTTTACTGAAAGCAAGGCCTCATAAAATTAATTTTTTCTGTGCCATATCATAAATTAAAGGCACATTAAGACTGATGATGTTAGGATCAAGACATACTGGAGAGCCCTAGAGGGAAAAAAAAGGAATTTTATCATCTAGTAATTAATTCATTACTACTGCCCGTGTTCACATTTTTGTCATGAGCCAGTGTTCTTACCTAGAGAATAATCATTTAAAAATATAAAGTGAATTCTGCATCTGAAGGGGACTGCACAAAAATTGTCCCATATGATTGTTCTTGTATTTTGAACTTGGATTTCTCTGAGGTGCTTTAATAATGAATAGTGTCAGACTTTATTTGAAATGGGAAAATACAATTTTACTGCTTTTAGCAGCAGTTTGGAGGCAACACAGCTAAGTTGGTGTTGCCAAGCACCATTATTGAATAGACTAGCTGTGAAGGTGGCTGCTTCTGTGTTAAAGTGTGAAGTACTACAGTGTAATGCATCAGGGAGAGAATGTGAATTTTTAGCTGTGATGAAGTTGTGAAACAACTCTGAGTGTTACGCTTAAAGTTGAGCTTCTTCTGGATGCCAGTTAGGGTGGAAGTATTTTTGTTTGGAAAGAAAAGTACTTGGGTACAAATATGTAATACTGCAAAAAAGGACAGTGTGGCACAACTGTGTAGTGTAGCAGCCATTACTGTTTCTTCTCAGGGTCATAAGAAATGGAAGTTTTCCCTCTTGCAAATTTCCTGTGTCAAATATTCCATACTTTTTTTTCCACTTTTTTTTTTTTTCATCTTCTCCCTTTAAGAGATGTCCCAAATGGTATCCTCTATTTTAGATGTATCTAAATTATTACATAAATACAATGAAATGAGACCAGTTACATTAAAGACAGCCTTTACACCCAAGGGTTTTTCTCTTTTAAAGTGTTTTCCTCCTGTTAGACATCAAAAATAGCTGAAGTGGTATGTGCTTCAGCTTAATGCAATCTTAACTATGCAGAAAGTATGTAGAAAGCACTGGTCTCAGTTAAGCTTAAAGACAAATACTGCAAATCTATCTGGGCTAATATTGTCTGTGTTAAGTTGAATACCTAAGTAAATTCCTTACGTAAACATGTAAAGGGACAGGACCTCTACACTGGTGTGTGTTGCATTATTTTTTAAAAATGAAAAAGCTCCCTTACTATTACACTTAACTAAGCCAATATTTTATGTTGTTTATTCTCTGTTGTTTGTCTTTATCTAAATCATTTAAGTGAGTGAAAACTGTGCAAAAATGACATCACAATGTCATTTCTGTTGTGTTTTTTTTTCTTAACAGAATCTTTCCAGTTGTTTGTGGTGGCTGTTCAACCAAGAGCCTGGAAGGCTGTATGTGGAATTGCAGTTCTTCTGTGCAGCATTTAATTTTGGTCAGGTACTTACCAATGTTTGTTCTGAAAATGACTGTTAGTGGGTGTTGCAGCAGATGCTGTTACAAGCACTGTAAGATGATAATCCTCAAACAATGCTGAAGTCTCCAGTTCCTTCTGTTGTTTTGCCTTTATTTCTCAAGCTTTTTCTTATTCTGTAATAGTTTTCGTAATGCATGTCTTTTATGTGAACTTTTTAATGCTTTTGTATATGAACTGAATGCCAAATGCTTCCTGAAATTGAGTAGGATTTTATCCTTATTTATACCAGCAGTGCTTCTGTGGAATTACACCAGTATAACTAAATAGGTGCAAGATGGCTACATGTATACTTCCACTATGAGACTTGGAGTTATTATCTCTTCAGTTTCAATTACAGCACCAGTAATTAACAGCTGACAGGTGTATTTTCCAGCCTATTTCAGTGCAAACTGGCACAAGGTAGCTCTGGTATCTGTGAAGGTGAAAGCAAGGCAGTGCTAGCACACACACTAGAAGAATGTTTTACAGATCCATGGACAGGTGTGGCCACAAGGTACAGTGCAGTATCAAGTAAGGATAGTAGTTTTGGTACAAAAGCAACACAGTAAAATGAATTTACTTGAGACTATTCTAGTGTTCAAATCACAGTAAGATAATTTTTTTTTTGACATTAACAAAGACAGAATTAAATAACTGGCTACCTAAGGTTATCCTGAAGTTTCAGGTTGCCTATCACAGCATTAGGTTTGCTAAATTGTTCCTTGAAGAGCTTCTTTGTTGGCGTGGTATATATTAATCAGTCTTGCTAAGGTCTGAATGAAAAATGAAAGCAGAAACATGATGTATTTTGAATGATATCCAGAGAAGAGGGATACTTTTCACATGTGCTTTGGCAATGAGTTTTTAACATTTTATGTCTGTTCTTTAGAAACCAAATATTTTGCTTAATGTTGCTTTTTCTGTATTTTTTTTTCTCCAGGGCTTCATTTGCTTTGGTATTTTTGGCTTAGATAAGCATTTAATCATTCTACCATTCAAGCGAAGGTAAACAGAATCTTTACACTTACACCTAAGAACTTAATAACTGAAGATAATAGTTTTTAAAGGGTATTGAGTGCTCAGTGCCATTGCATTCCATTTCCTTTTTTTTTTTTTTCAATCTTCTGTATTTCTTTTCTCTCCAAGTCATGGAGAGCTAATTGCAGTTCACTGTGTGTCAGTTTTTACTGCTGTCCTAATGACACTCCCAAAGGCAAAAATCCTATGGGCTCCCTGTATTGAAAAATCTTTGGCAGATGATGGTGAAGTATGTGATTGGATCAGTGAGATGATGGATCTTCAGAAATAATTTCAGCTGATAAATTAAAACTTAGATCTGAGTACTCAGGCAGGTTCTGTCATCACTGTTTTAAAGTCCTGTATTCATAACTTCAGGAAAGTGCTTTGTGTGGGTGGACACTTGTGCTGTGGAGGTCTAAGTTGAACAAAGCCATCTTTAACTTGGGGCCAGCTGTCTGTGGTGTGAATCCAGGAGCTAAAGCTGTCTCCCAGCTCCTCTCTCCTTCCTCCTACCTGAGCCTAGAGTAAAGCCTCTTGGTGCTCAAAGGTGATACAAGTACATTAGGAAGATTGTATATAAACTAATGTGCACAAAACCAGTAGAACAGTTGTGAAAAGCTTCCTCTATGAGTTCTATTCTGTCGTATGCAATTTCCTTTCAGAATGCTTCTGGGTGATTTGCTGTTTTCCTTTTTTTTTTTTTTTTTTTTCTTTAAGACTTGAATTTTTATGGGGAGGAAGAGAAGCAGCAGGGCATACAGATCCCTCTGTACCCGAGGAAATCAGGATGACCTGCCAACAGTTTGTTCGTTATCACAGAGATCACTGTGTCAAAAGTATTGTCAGAGGCAGAAGGTAAGGATCTTCTCTACACATATAACCTGTTACAAAGCTCATAGCTCACCTTTTGGAAATAACGAAATTCAGTTTAATCTGTCCATGTGCAATTCCTGTTGTGGCATATTTATCCAAACCTCCAGGTGACAGTTAAGAACATAGCAGTAACAGAGAAATATTTCTGGTGTCACACTGAAATAGTGAGATGCAAGTCAACACATTATCCTATCTATGTTTTATATGAATTATATTTAAAAATCGTACCTTCAAAGCATTGCCCTAGTTTTTGCTTTTTGCTGGAATTAAGGAGAAAAAATTGTTCTGAGAAAATTGACAGGATAATGCTTGTAATAGAGTGTGTATGTCTGAGTTTTGCCAAACCAGACACTTTGTTTTGGGATTAAGAAGGTGTAGGTATTTATATGACTGAGTGTTTACTAATAAGGAGCTTTTACAGGAGGCAAAATTGTTGCAACAATGTCAGTATATATTCAGAGGCCACTCAGTATGTGAGATGATAGTGGTGTTAGGACCTTTAAACCTTTTAAATTCATAAAATTTCTTTTGCTCATTCTTCTATGGAGATCTAAACCTCAATTTATGACATCAGCAAAGCTTTCAGGGGCAAATTATGATGCTCAAATCAAGGATTATGTATTCAGGTATGTGTAGGTGGTTGAGGAGGAGTACAGACAAAAGCAGCAGAAACAAATAAAAGGTTCTATGTTTATTTAAATATTTAGTGTATGAAAAGGAGACATGAGTTGTTCTAACATGACACTTCTACTTTTCTTATCATACAAGCTTTCAAGTAGGACCATTTGGTGGATGGCATGGCCTTTCAATGTCAGTCTAAAACCCTATCCCACAACTTTTTGACAGCATCATGGTTTCATTCAGTTTCCTCAGAAGTCAGTACTGTTCCACGAGAAATAGAATAATTTTCCATTTGAGAAAAAAGAACTATGGCAGTTCAAGGAATTCTTTCATGACAGACAGAGAAGATGTATCACAAATGTTTGCTTTGAAATAGGATAGGTTTTTCAGCTGTTTCCTGTGCTTCTGTTGCTACTGTGGTTTCCTGGGCCTTGGGCTGTTTGTTTGGGTTTTGTGGGTTTTATTAGTCATGAGACTGAGATGAGAATGCATCAAAATCTGACATTTATAGCTTTATTGTTTTAATATTATGTTTGTGTGGAACTAGTTGTATGTCTTCTCCTTGCAAGTTAAAGCACTTCTCATATTAAATATTCATCTAACTTGATCTTACTCTCTTTGATTTAAACATACTCTAAGACCTTGTAAGCATGGATTTTTATTTATTTTAATTTTTGCTTTGCTGCTAACAGATAATAACACTTGCTCTATGTTACTGATGCTTTTAACTTTAAAAAATATAGAGAAAGAAGTTTGTGTTTTTCTCTCTTATGTAGCTGTTAATCATCTTCAGAAACCCTGCACTTGGGTTCCATAGAGCAGATTTTAGATAACCAGACACATTCTTTCCTGCACGTAAATTTCTGAACTGGTATTTTTTACTGCAACTAGGCAGATGGGCATTGCCTCATAAATAAGTAAAAGAAAATTAGTTTAGTCATGTTGTAAAGGCGTTGCTTATTCATAGTACTGCCTGTGTGGTAAATATTACCACTTGCAGATATGCAAGTTAAGTGGTTTTTGTTTACAATATATGTAAACAGCATCCCTTTCAAGCTCTAAGTCATAAAGTGGAGTTAAGGTGCAGATTGAGTCTCTTCCTGGGCATGAGGTGAGCAAGTCAGATACTTTGTTGCACAAATTGTCATGCTAATAAGTAAGTGGAAAATAAGTATCCAAGAAATAGCATTACATTAGGTGTTCTTTAGCGAAGTTGCTATTTACTTTTACTGAAGTTTATTTGCACAAGCCTTAAATAACTTTGTTCAGCCATTTTGATTCTCATTGAAGCTCTATAGGAGAATGTAGTGAGTGAACATTGGCATGCCCCTAATATAGCAAACTTGCAGATTCTCTTCTAACATGCTCTTAACTATCATGATGTCTTTCCTTGTTTCCTGCTATTTTTCCTTGCCTTTCCCCATCGTGCAGTGGTGGTACCAGATTTACAGAACATGTGGGTGAATCATTCCTTTGACATACAGGTGTGGTGCCAAGATCTCCACTGGCATCTTCTTTGGCTGTGACCTGGTGAACTGGCTCATGCAAGTTGGCCTTGCCTCTGACCGTGGTGAAGCTGTGATGTATGGAGACAGACTGATGAAAGGAGGCATCATCCAGCATATCACGAATGAATTTGAGTTTCGGGATGAATATCTGTATTACCGCTTTATTCCCAAGAGAGCAGCTGCAGCTGAGAGCCATTGACAGGAGCATTGTAGGCAGAGGGCAGGCAGCTGGGGGTGAATGTGACCACCTCCTCTGCTGTCACCACTGAAACTGGAAGTATTTCTTTCTCAGGACTCTCAGAGAATTGTTATTCTCTCTTCTAAAGTTAAGAGATGTGGTTCTGCTTCTGTCTATTCTGAAGGAAATTATATTTAGTGAGCATTCCAAGCCGAATGCAACTTGAACAAGACAAGGTGCTCTGGATTTAGAGCATTTTTTCCATTTTGAGCAAAACAAAAGTAAAGTAATACATGTAACTGTGGTATTATAGAGCCATTATAAAGGCAGTTTTAGTGACTGGTGCCACAATGAAAAAATACAGTGAATGGGAGGTACTTTTCATGTTAATGTATGTTTTCCATATTTTAGTGTGATGAAATACTGATTACTGTTTAAGGTCAGGTTTCTACCTGACTTCACAGAAGTAGGTTTTCTTCTGTTGTACCCCATTTTTAACCACTCTGCTCCTGTCCAACACCAGGAACTTTATCTAGCTGTTTACAACTCAGATCAGGTGTTTTTCTCACTTAACTTCCTCTGGTTTTTTGAAGTAGAATTGTTGTGAAGATTATTTCAATATCAGAGGATTAAAGGTAAGGAAATACTGAGTTGAATAAGTCGTAGCTTTGTAAAAATTTACCGAATCTTTTAAAATATATAAAAATACCCACCACCTTGCCAAATTAGGAAATTATCTAATGTCTTGTAAACAATTGGTTCTGAAGTGTTGCCTTATGGTGGTAGTAACAGCTTTGTCAAGTGTAGAGTTTTTAACCTTTTGAAATGAGCCTTTCCAGTATAATTCAGAAGTGCCAGCCTCAAATAAAGATGTTATTTTATCAAATCAAAATTTAAAATAAGATTATTTTTAAATCTTATTATATGAAGAATCCTAACTGAACATCCAATTTAGGGTTTACAGTAGATCATAAAATTATAGTATTGATTGCCTAAGGTTTCTAATAAGCCTCAGGTTCCCTCCCTCCTTTGAATAGTTACTCTGGTATCATTCAGATTGCCGCGCACTGAAGGCAGAACCTGAGAAACTGTCTTACTACAGTATTTTGAAACTGTTAAAAACAAACTGTAGTATCCAATAGCCATTATGCTGCCCTTTTAACACTGCAAGAACGGAATTTGTAAGTCTACATAAAAATTTTATATAGTGAGGAAAAGGAAACCAGCTATTTAAAAAAAAATTATTTGCTCAAGCATATGAATAACTTCTCATTCTTTTTTTAAATCTTTTTTTTTAGTAGATTTTAATTATTGCTACTTATGTATCTACTTTGTATGAAGAATTACAAGGTGTTCTAGCAGCATAAACTACTATCAAAGAAACAGTAAGTTTACAGTAGCTGTAAGACCACTTGAGACTTATATTGGAAAAATAATTCCTTTTACTGCACTTCTGCATTGTGCACATAAATATAACTGCATCTTACTGCATATGTATGGCATACAAACTGACATATTTTAATGTCTCCCAACAACAAAATAACTGACATTTGTATCTGCCTGTGACCACAAAGGAAAACAAAAGCATATTTCCATTTCAACTACTGATGACAGCTACACCAAATGTTTTCGAATAACTAGATATATGTTAATTAAAAAGAGAAGCCATGAGTATGTCTGCCTTCTAAATTCTGTAACTTGTCAATAAATCTGCTAATTGATTTCAGAGTTGTGTGATGTGTGGGAGGGCTATGTGTGCACGTCAAAAATTATGATAATTTTTTTCTAAGTGGCTCTTGGGTTTCAGATTTGGTATTTTTTAAATCCGCTGTTGATTCTTTTAAAGTAGGCAGATGACTTGTTAAGGGGTGTTCACACAAAGATACGAGTTTGTTTAACATCCTAAGCAGATCTTTAGAAACATTTCACATTATCATCTACAACCAAACACTTTTTTTTTT
>JAAWXA010000031.1:6461004-6495418 GCA_038090715.1 Florisuga fusca | reverse complement strand
GGGGGGGGGAGGGTGTGTGGGGGATGGGAATTCTTCAAGTATTCAAGAAGTTGATTTTAGGTCAGCTTTATGATCATATGCATAGTCATTGTTCTTGCACTCCTGTCTTTCTCACTTTCACCATGAAGTCCTGCTCTTGTCTCCTTTTAATAATGGCTCTTCAATTCCCTACATTTTAACATGATGGTTCTATTTAAAGTAAGAAGTTGCTCTGAATTTCTGATTTGGAAAGGCTCCCTGTCACAAACCTGATGAAGAGAACACCTTTAACAACTGACACCAAGTTTGTTAGATTGACTGTTACAACATTGTGACTGCTGGTACCATACACAGTAGTCCAATGAGAGTCTGTGATAGTTAATAAATAAACTAAAGAAATTAGGACTGAAATACAGGAAACTATATTCTATTTCTAAGTCACTGGTAGTTCTGGAAAGTAAGAACAGACTTTGAATATTTTTAGAAGGTTTAGTAAATCTTTATCAGATAAATATTTGCTTCTGCCAAGGAGAACTGGCAAATTTTAAAATCATTGACAACTTGATTTATATCAGTAGTTGTTACACAGAAGTGTGAAGTTTTGGTGGTCAGTGGTGCAATGTATTTGGGATGAATCTCAGTTAACTCAGAAGTTAGTTCCATGAAAACATCCACTGAGCAAATAAATTCAGAGAAGACTGAAGTGAAACATGGAATCTTTTTTCTAGCACTAATCTCAGAATAATTGTGATAATGGGAAGAGATGGATATAAAACTTCTTGTTTTCTACATAGCAATTGTAGTTGTGTTTTTTTTTTAATAACGATTGCTCTTAAGCTGTAGACCTTTAAAAATAAAAATGTAAAATGTGTTCCTAGATGAAATATATGTAAAGGTTGCCCTCTAGAGGACATTCTGATTATATTTTTTTTTAGTGTATGGTTGTGGGAGGGAGGGTTATTTATTCCATCTGATCTCCTCTTTATTTTTGTTTTTACACTGTACGTGTTTCTAGGAGGATGAAATCCCAGGAAACAAGAGACCAAAATGTCCTGTACCCTGTTGGCCATTGCTTCATCTATACGTAACATTGGTTTCCTTTGTATCCTATATTCCATTAACCATAGCCAGCAGAAACTAGAGGAACAGTTGGGTTGTATCTTCGTGTGTTACACACACTTGTAACAAGTGTGTTACAACCACACTTGTAAGCTTAACCTGGTTGGTTGCCATCCCACTGTTACATGGCCAAGTTCACTCAAACACCTGCCACACCACCTTCTCTATTTTCAGTCCCCTGTAACCTCACTATATTTGCATTGTCGTATAAAATCGTTTCTATTGCTTTACTATACTGCCTGTAAACTTGACTCACACCTTGGTTTCCAGCAGCTTAACTGGCATTTATTGATGCTTTGAAGTTACCAAAAAGCTAGTGTGGAACAGCTGATGACCGAAAAAAAGGACAAAGATACACACATGATGCCAGACATCCATGAAGAAAACAGGTAAATAGACAAAAAATGAATGAAATATACCTTCCAGTTCAGGAACATCACTATACTATTGAACTTCTAAGAAATTTTGTTGGCAACACAAAAAAGCACAAGAGGTTCTCAGTCACCTCAAGCTTACTTTCAGTCTAAGCTTCTGCTCAGTCGCACTTGCTACTGGCACTTGGTACACAAAGGATCACTAGAACTAGAAGCACAGGATCTTTTCCTGACCTGTTTGCTTCTTGCTGTGAATCTGAACACAGTATTCCAAATTAACTTCTACTTTAACATTAGGATTAGGAAGAAGAACAAGTTCTGCCAAGCTCTTAATTTTCCTACTCATTTTGTAAAGTTAATAGTATATCTGTTTCTTTTGTTTGCCTATACTTAGCTTTTTTACCAGCAAGGGGGACAGAATAGTTTACAATAGTTGAGAGAACTGCATGTATGTAGCCCTATCTTTAGCATGAGATGATTCTAGAAATTAAACAGAGGAAAATCATCAGTCTTTCTGTGGGGGTGCTGTGTCATGTTACATACTGCTACTTTGGCTCTAATGCTCGATTTCATGTTAGGTGCTCTCTTCTGAAGCTTTGCAGAAGTGCTCATTGTTGGCTTTTTTTTTTTCCTTTTTTTTCTCCCATACTTTTTATGCTGTTTGATCATAGAGTAAAGCAGAATCTTCTCTGTTGTTTGCTCTGTTGCTTGCCACAGATAATAAGTGGTGCCACATATTGATTGTTACTTTTAATCAGTATCAGTGACAGAGTTCCTGGCAGGACAGAAAGCTTGATTACATTAACTCCATTGCCTAGTCATTTTAGTAAGGCAAGTCATAGTAAACACGCATTATCTGAAGTGAAAAAAATGTAAAAGTCCCTGTTATAAAATGTATTGCATAATTAACTGGACAATAATCGTATTATATGTAAATAAATGAATTTATTTTTCAGTATTAGGGTGGGGAAAATAGACAAGGAAGTGAAAATTATGTGGTAACTTGCAGGATTCTTGCTCTGAGTTTCATATAGTCAGTTTTCACAACAAATCATGGTAAACTTGTAGCTTTGATTTGGTGTCTGTATACCTTGAACTCTTAGACTCATTTTACACTGAAGGAGTAGAAGGTTCATACTTGAAATGTATCTTAGAATGGTCTTATCAAACAGCTAAACATCAGTCTTACTAGACTTGCATATCACTTGGCTTTTTATTCAGTGCAAGTTGTAGTATCTACATTTTACAGAGTCCTTCAGTGTGGCCATTTTAATTCAGGCAACGTGAAACTCTGCTACATTTATCTTGGCTTTAAAAGCTGTGTGTGTGTACACAGTTCCCCAAATCTGCATTTGTGTTCTTCATTCAGAGACAGTGTTTTTTAGCAGTGGAATCAAGCTATTAATTACATCCTCATTGCATCTGTTTGTCAGCAAAATCAATCTCTGCTAAAAGCTTTATGCCACTTACAAAGCCACTGCCTAGCTCTTAAGAGCCTTTTCAGCATTGCTTCATACAACTAAAAGCTCTTTGGCCTCAATATGAATCCAAATCTTTACAACTACCCATATAAACTGGAATATTGAAAATAAGATGTGATCTGTAGAGCCACCTCATTAGAAAAGTTAATCATTAAAATGAACTTTACCCGATTCAAATACTAGTTTTAGCTATATATTTTGAGTTCTTCTTCTACAGACTGTGAAAAAAGGTTAACCATTTGGTTAATGTCAAGACATCCATTTTGCAGGATTGATTCTATTTCACTTATCTTCTTTTTCTCCAACTCCCGTATCTCTTTCAGCATCTCTTTACCTTTGCCCTGCAGAAAAGAAACATCTGTATTTCACTAAAAACTATACAGAGTATGCAGTGTTCAACCTAACAAAATTCTGTTCTATTTGTCCTTATTTTAACCTCTCAAGAGTTTCTAGGGTACAAGTCTGTGTTGGTAAATTTAGGTTTCCTTAGCTGTCTTTATCTTACACTCACTTTATATCCCTACATATTTGTCCAATAGACTGAAAATAAAATTAAAGCTGCTCTGTTTGGTTTATGCTACCAAACTGAAGTATGTGTATGCCTTGGTTTTTTACAACACATACGTGTAAATAAGAGACACGACTGTTAATAGTTAGGCAACTACTTGCCTGTTTCCCCTTTGTGCCCACTTATCTTTGTGATCTTATTTCCTTTCTTGTCCATACCAAGCAATGATGAAAGGCATCATCACCCTCCTCACTGCCTGAGACCAGGGCCTGAAGAGTTTTAAGTTCTCTTAGCAGGAGCTGTGTATTTGCCTGTGGCTGATCAAGCATTTCCCCATTATCTGACTGGCACAGGAGTATGTGTGGCCTGCAGCTCTGCAAGCTGAGCAGTACAGATGCTTCTCTGGGCTAGGGTAAAATGCTAGTTGCAGTCCTCAGTGCTTCAAACGTATGCCTGCCAGACACCAAGGTGATGGGCTTCTGGTGCTCTGCAAGATTTTCACAGTCCTTCATAGGGCATTAAATATTATCACATTAACAAAGTGCAAACAAGGAGCTTATATAAACCACCTGCTTGGATTGAAATCTTGTTTAGTCAACATACCTCCATAGTTTCCATAACTACAGCAGCACTTTCATGTTTTTTATAAAGCTCATGTTTCCGATCTGGCTTATTCTGGAAACGTGGTTGCTTCTTAACTGGATCATCATGACCAAACGTAGGGGAGCTAGTTTTTAATAACCGAGTAATTTTGGGCACAAAAATGAAAGGCTTGAATACAGACCTAGAAAGAGAAAATATAATGGAGACACTTTGTTAAAATTGTCAGTAAATTGCAGTATTTCCCCCCCCATTCTTCTAATTCCTTATTTTAAAAAAGAAATTTTCAAAAAGAAATCTTAAAAAAGTATCTCCTAACTGATGTTTAAATCAGTGTCATAGCAGTGTTTCACTAGATAGGCTGGTAGATGGCATTAATGCACATAATGTACATTACATTCCTCCTACTTTTCGATTGTGATATTTTGGGGGGGAGGGAGTACAACAAAAAAAAACAACACAAAGTGAAATATATTTAGACAAACTTTTCATTTAGAAATTTGCAAGTTTTTATCATAATTGCTTCTGCTACATCACCTCGCAGGGTCTGGAGTTCCTGTAAAGAAGTGGATACATGGCAGATCAGCCTGCTGAGGCAATACAGACACCATGCTTCCAGTTGTCATAAATCCACCTTCCATATTAATGCCACTCTCTTTGTCACGAAGAATTTCCATCATTATTTCGGAAGTGATGGATCCTATTTAAGATACAATACAATTACTTGCAAACAGTGCTACTTATAAGACCAGCTAAATGGCATGTTCAATACAACTGGGTGCTTTTCTTTCAATAGGCAATGCCAATTTTAGTTTGTCCATGTTGGCAGAAAAAAAATCATCCTAACAGTATACCTTACTATGTAGCACACTTAAAAATATTGTTTTCCCCAAAGTATTTATTTCAAAGAGCAGGTGATAATAAGCTATAACATTTATGACTTTAAAAAAGGAAAAGATGATGACAAGTTGTTTCCCAAAAAGGTTAAATACATGTGGCTAGCAAATGGTCATTCACACAGTAACTTTTCAGGTGAAATTTAGGAGGTTGGATTTAGGAGCTGAACTTTGAGAACTGTGTGGAAGTTAAGATAAATCACTGTAATAGTTATTTGTATTTGTACACAGCTAATACTAAAAAATTGCTTTGAGAATATAAAAATAACAGCTGTGCATGGATTTTGTGTGTAGCTTGAAAATTAAATGCCAGGACTAATTTTTTTTTTGTTAATCATCTGACCTCGAGCAACACTTAGGCTTCAGGTTGACAACAGAAAGGATGCACTGGAGTGTTCTATACTCAGCATAACGTGTTCTATACTCAGAATCAACAGAAACTACAACAGTACAAACATGTGTAAAGAAGTCCTAACTACCTACCTATGTGAGGTGTAGTGCCAAATGTTTCTATGAGAATAATTCTCAGTTAGGTGAAACAAAATTCTTTCCTCGTGCACCTCTTCATCTGCTGATATAGTGTTCAAATGATATATATAGCGAGTGATATATATAGCACTTATATACCTATTTATATATTTTATATATTTAATTTATATTTTTGTTTAATATTTTAATATTTTGGGAAAATCCTTGTTGCCTGGGAAAGTCAGAGGATTCGAGACATCAGCAAGCTTGATGAATCAAATAAATTAAAAGAAGCAACAGGCAGTTTGTCAACTGCAAGTCTTCAACTTGTCCAGCAGAAAAGAGGGTATTGCATATTTTCCACTAGACTTTTTTATTATTTTGTATTGCCTGATTTTTAAAATATAAATAATGTTCATCTAAAAATGATCTGTATGTGGTAGGCAGCCTGTAATGCCACTGAGATAAAAAACTGGGAAGGGCAGATGAAACCAGTGATTTTACTGATGTTGTAAACCAAATAGCTTTTAGTTAGGGCACCTATTTAAAATAAATCTCAACAAACTGAAACCATATGAGGTTGATAACCTGAACACCTAGTGTGATTTTTAAAATGACTCAGGTAAATGCCTGAAAATGGGGATTTATAATGAAAACACCTATAGACTCTCAGCATTGTTATAATACAAGTAAATACAGGTATTATGAACATTCTTTCAGTATTCAGAACCTGCAATTCCCAAAATGAGTGTAGGATTTACATGATCACTAGAGCAGGATAGCAAAAGGTAATTCATTCTGACACACTAAATAAATGCTAAACCCAGTCTGGCAGAGCTCAGCCAAATAAATAAAAAAACACAGGGGTGCAATGCAATTTTGGTTCAGATTAATTACTTCAAAGAAGCAAGTGAATACAGATGCAGCAAAAAACTGGCAGGTGGATGCAGTTAAAAGAGAAGTAATAGCTTCTTTCTATAAAGGTCCGAAAAATAAATTAATAAATTGATGATTAGGAACACCTGCTTATAGTACAGAAAATAATTTTATTCTACTATGTTTTATTACACTACACAAGGTTAGAGTAGCAGTTATAGTGAAACTACAAAGATTGAAAAAACAGTCTCAAAAAATCAATGCAAGATATGTGCACCTGAATGCTGTGCTGTTGTCTTAGGTCTATATGAATGGTACCAGACTGAAGTTGTGCATAAGGTTCTGGTTTTGGTTGCAAACCACTGGGAGTCTCTTTTAGCCTCTGATTTTTTTTTTTTTTAGAGATATAGTAATAACACAGCCCATCAAATTGTTTCAGAGCTAGGTTTTATGAAGCATGTAGGGGTATGGTCACAATATGACCTCTCAGTGTTGTTATTGTAGCTGCATGTGTTTGAAATATATAAGCAATTATACCTTTGTGTTTGTTCAGAAGCTTATAGCCTTCACAATATCGGCCTCCGGATGTGGTCATTCTGGCAGTATTTACGTAAGAATATGTGGCAGCAAAATCAAATTCCTTTTCCCCATCCCACCAGCCCTGGCTTTTGGCATAGTTCTTCAGTTCTGGGTGTTCTCTGTCAATCTTGGTTGTGATGGAGAGCTGGTTGGAAATATTCCTTACACCTCCTGTTTGTAAGGTGATGAAAAAATAATTTTAATACATTGAATGCTTTTTCTTCTTTGTCTGGTTTTTGTTTACATTTAGCTTACTAAAGCAATTTGTGCACTGAAGAGTTTACTCCAAGATCTGAGTCCCTGTGGTTTATTTTTGGTCCTCTCTCCCTGACTGTACATATCCTTCTGATGGAAATTCCATTGCCACTGCATTCTGATTCTTTTCCTTCTATTTACGGTATCGTATTTCAGGTTCTCTCCTGATTATTTCCATCTTTACATTCTTCTTAGACCTCCAAAAACAAGGCTTGTCCTTCTAAGTCCACTGGAGGAATCAGCCTCTCTAGGCAGGGTTCACTGCACTAACCCTGTCAGTATCACCCCCTCTCCAAATGGCATTGTCATCAATTGCCACCAATCTTAAAACCACACATACTCCTGTCATTCTCTGCTGACCTTAGAATCATAGAATAATTTTGGTTGGAAGGAACTTCTAAAGGTCATCTAGTCCAACCCCTCTGCAGAAAGTAGGGACATCCTCAACTGTATCAGGTTGCTCAGAGCCTTGTCAAGCCTCACCTTGAGTATCTCCAGTGATGAGGCCTCAACTGCCTCCCTGGGCAATCTGTTCCATTTTTCCACTGCCCTCATGGTAAAGAACTTTTTTCTAACATCCAGTCTAAATCTACTCTTCTCTAGCATGAAACCATTGCCCCTTGTCCTATCACTACAGGCCTTTGTAAACAGTCCATTTCCAGCCTTCAGATACTGGAAGGTCACTGTGAGGTCTCCCTGGAGCCTTTTCTCCAGGCTGAACAACCCCAGCACCCTGAGCCTGTCTTTGTAGGATAGGTGTTCCCAGCCCCCTGATCGTTCCAAGTGCAAAAGTGGTCATCTCTGACTCTGAAAAAGCTCCCTGGGACACAGATCCCATGTGAAACTGCTACCCTCTCCACACTGATGCCCTAGGAAGCAACTCCTGTTCTGTACAGGTATGTTTATATACCTGGAGGTTAATCTGATGCCTTCATGAAATGATAAAAGTGGGTAACTGCTAATTGTCATTGCATTTAACATGTTTAAAGCATAGAGCACCATCCATACCTTCTATTTTTTCTGCTGCCCAGTATTTTCCTGATGTCTCCAGCACCCATGCTTCCTTTCTGTCGGCTATCAGAAAACTGTTATGGTATGTAAATACCATTTGGCTCTCCATACAGTTTCCTCCCTGTCCATATTTTTCTAGCAAATCAACTATGACAGTAAGAGCCTTCTCAGCTGTGTCCGCCCTCTCAAGTCCAAGCCTAAAACAAAAGGAAGGTATTATTTTTGGAGCCATAAACTTGCCATGCAATTATTCAGCCTGAGTATTCCAAGTGAATTGGAATGCTGCTTCTATATGTACCTGATGCTTGTATGATCTGGTAAGAGAAAGAAGCAAGTAATTTAAAGTGCTTGTTTGAAATAGGTCCTTTATGTCCTTGACATGGGGAAAACCAACCAGAAATACAGAAAGACTGAAAGAAAGTGGGCTCCTAGGAAATGCTTCCAGGTCCCGTGTGGGTGTTAGACTAGGGGAAAACAGTACCAAGAAGAATTTACTGACTGCTGTAGGTTTATCAGTTACACGGGCACCCCATAAGGCAGACAAAATAAGCTGTCATTATTTACCTGGAGCTTATGGCTAAGAGTGAAACTTAAATAAAACATGCATGGAAAAGATGGGGAAAATGGGAAATGAGGACCAACCCTAGAAAAAGCTAACGCTAGTTCCTGAAGCACCACTGTGCTCTAGTGAAGAGTCTTGTTTTAGTTTAGTATAAACTTTGTGGAGAGAGAGATAATGATGATTTCTCCGACAGATTCTCTTCTAGCACTGGATAGCTCTTACAGGCTCCTGGCAGAGACCTAATGCCTGTGGTGAGAAATACATATTATTAACCACGGCTAGACCAGCAGAAGAGACAGACGTGTCTTTTGAAAGTGAAAGGAAGTATTTCCCCATATAACTCAACCCAATTTTTAAAAAAATTACGTTCCAAATTCAGTAGCATTTACCAAAATAGCCTGTGCAAACCTGACGAGGTCCATGCCGAGGAGAGCTTCACCGTCGCCGATCTCCTCTCTCCCCCAGACGGCTTCGTTCCCGATGCAGACGCCGTGCTCGTTGGCGCCCATCTCTGCCCCCCAGAGCCAGGCGGGGCGGCTCAGCACCACGGCGTGGGTCCGCTCCGCCTGCGCGATTTTGATGTACGTGCACTGCAAGGGACACATGACAAGTTACTGCACACGACACCGCTTGGCAAGCATCTCCCCTTAATTAATCGGCCCAATCGCGGGGTAAAAATACACAGAAAAAGACGAAAGGGTCGTTCGGTTTGTTTTTTTTTTTAATCGCCGCAGCGGGCCGGCCCCCGCGTCCTCACCTCCACCGCGGCGCCGGGCGGGTGGGAGGCAGCCGGGAAGTGCACGACCTCCTGCACCTCGTCCGCCGGCCGGTCCGAGTTCTTCCCGAAGACGACGCGATCCCCCGCCGCGGCGGGCGGCAGCGCCACGAAGGTGTCGCAGGATCGGGGCGGCAGCTGGGGCACCATCCTGGCGGGTGGCGGACACCGCTCCCCTAGGCCCGGCGGCGGCGGCGGTNNNGGGCGGTGCTGGCCCGCAGGAAGGCCCCGCCCTCCGACCCGGAAGGCCCGGCGGAGGCAGCCGGCTGAGGAACCGGAGCGGTGCGGGTGTGTGGTGGATCACTGTCAGGCGCCGCCATGGGGAAGTCGTTCGCCAACTTCATGTGCAAGAAGGATTTTCACCCCGCTTCCAAGTCCAACATCAAAAAGGTGAGGCGGGCCCGCAGCCAGCCGGTCAGTCAGGCCGCTTCCCCGGCCCGGGGGGGCGTGAGGGGTCGCGTCCGGACTTCCCTTGGTGGTAGCGGGGTCGGGGCAAGGATTAGGCAGGGAAAAAAAGTTAAGAAACGCTTGAAGCTTCAAGTTTATTTGTTTGCGGGTGTGTTTAACTGTCGCCTTTTTCTGGCTCCGGCTTTTCAGCCTCTGGTTCCCTGGATAAATAGTATCTGTTTGTCACCATGAGCTGTCCAGGAACCTGTCTCAGTGTGCTCGCCTTTTCCCAGCACCTCACACCTGCCCTGACCCAGTTCCAGGTCTCTCTTCCCCAGGCCATGCCATTCCATTCCATTCCAAGAGCTCCCGAGAGAACCTGGAATTTGGGGTCTGGGGAGACCTGGGTTGGCAATGTCGCTGCTGGGCAACAGTGATGCGTGCAGGGTGTTTTCCAAGCCTGCTTTTCCATTTGAGTTACTGAACGTTTTCTCGTCTTTTCAGTTATTAAACGTTGTTGGAGTTATAGTGTATCAAAATTACTTCTTGAGTGAAATTAACTTGTGGAAGTGCTGGATGAAGATAAAAAGTTGAATGTGATTAGAATGGGAATATTCACTTGTTAAGTATTTTTAATCACAGAATTATCAGAGCTGAAAGGGACCTCTAGAGATCATCTAGTCTAACTCTCCACTAAAGCAGGATCACCTACAGCATATTCCACAGGACTGCATCCAGGCAGGTTGTCAAAATTTGGACTGGACTCGAGCCAGTTAGCTCAGGCCCCATGTTGGGCACCAATAAATCTGTCAGGGTTTAACACTGGCCCGGCAATTAAACCGAATGACAGATGCTCTCTATTAATCCCCCTCTCCTCCCTGATAAGGAAAGGAGAGAGAATAAGGGAGAGAGTCCATATGGGTTGGAAACTAAACTACACTACACAACTTTAATGAAACAGTAATGATAAATAGGTAAAATTACTAAATATATACAAATATACAAATATACAGGAAAAATTGATACCACGTTCCTCCCCCCTTTCCCCCAATAACTCTCACGTCACCACCGAGGCTGCAGGGCAGCCCTGGGAAAGTCCAGGCTGGACCCCTGGGGTCAGCAGTTGGGAACTGGAGGCAGGAACACACAGATTCAGGCTGGCATGGATCAGGACCACAGGCAGAGGAATGGTTGGAATCCTCCCAAGCAAACAGGGAACAGGCAAAGGAAGGGCAGGAAAAAGAGGAAGAAGGGGCAGGAAGGATCTTTGACCCTCATGATCCCTCAAATTTATACTGAGTATGATGTGCATGGGATGGAATACTCTGGTCAGTTCTGGCATCTATCTGTCTGGTCCTCCCCAAAGGAGGGGTTCAGGTGGGACCTCTTTACTCCTTCTGCAGGGTAAAATGTTCCTTAGAGCTGAGCAGTGTCCCTGGCTCTGCATACCTGTCTCTAGCAGTAACTATAAACATCCAGTGTTACCAGTCCTAGAAGCAGACACTGTTAATTTCAGCAAGTGCAACTACTTACAAGAAAATTAGCTGGAAGTAAAAGTACAAACCAGAAAATCACCTTTATCCTGGCCCAAACCAGGACACAGGTTTTGAATATCTCTGGAGAAGGGGACTCCACAACAGCCAGTGCTTTGTCACCTTCATAGTAAAGAAGTTTTTTCTTATGTTTAGATGGAACTCCCTATGTTCCAGCTTGTGCCCCTTGTCCTGTCACTGGGAACTCCTGAGAAGAGCCTGGGTCCATCTTCCTTGCAGCCACCCTTTAGACACTTGCAGACTTTAACAAGGTCTCCCTCAGCCTTCTCTTCTCCAGGCTGAAGAGTCCCAGCTCTCTCAGCCTTTCCTCATAAGAAAGATGCTTCAAACCCCCATCATTTTTGTTGTCCTCCTCTGGACTCTCTCCAGCAGATTCCTGTCTCTCTTGAACTGAGGAGCCCAGACCTAGCTGCAGTATTCCAGCTGTGGCCTCACCAGGGCAGAGTAGAGTGGGAGAGTGACCTCCCTTGACCTTCTGGCCACACTCTGCTTTATGCAGCCCAGGGTTCTGTTGGCCTTCTTGGTGGTAAGGGCACACTGCTGGCTCATGGATAATTTACTGTCTATCAGGACCCCCACATCCTTCTCCTCCAAACTGCTTTCCAGCAGGTCCACCCCTAACCTACACTGGTGCTTGGGGTTCTTCCTTCCCAGGTGCAGGACCCTACACTTGCTCTTGTTAAACCTCATCAGGTTCTTCTCTGCCCAGCTCTCCAGCCTGTCCAGCATATGCTGGATGGCAGCTCAGCCCTCCGGAGGGTTGGCCACCCCTCCCAGCTTTGCAGCTTTTTTTTCAATAGCTTAGGCCAGTTAACTACTTATTTTTATAGATTTTATAGTACAAATATATATTTTGTAGTAGTTTTTTGATTTGTTTAAAGTAGAAACGCATTTTTTAACTAGGTATGGATGGCAGAACAGAAAATATCATATGATAAGAAGAAGCAAGAAGAATTAATGCAGCAGTATCTGAAAGAACAGGAATCCTATGATAATAGGTGAGAACTGGCTTAAGATCACTCTTCTTTGTACTGCCTCTTGCTCTCATGGTAGTGAAGAACGTATCACTGCACTGAAATGCTGTCTCCTATTGACAGTAGTAGGAGAGGACAGTGATTCACAAATTGGTGTCTGATTAAGCAGAGGTCACAAGAACTTTAAATTGGCTTGTGTGTGTCCTCTAATTAGTTTCAAACAACGTTGCCTTGCACAGAACACAAGTAGCTTTGTGTAACAATGTATTTGTATCACACAGAGACATGCCTTTCATAATTCTATGACACAGAGTTATGTTTCTGTTGTGATTGAATGTGTGATTTTAGTACACAACAGAGCATGCAAGGTATTGGCTGGTTTTTTTGGTACTCAACTTTTGTTACTGAAATTCAGAAATGAGAAAATACCAGTTGCTATAGCAATTTTCTATTGCGCATTATGTGTGTGTATATGTATATATATGTGTGTGTGAATATATATATATATACAAGTGTGTGTATACATATATGTGTGTGTGTATATGTATATATATGTGTGTGTGAATATATATATACAAGTGTGTGTATACATATATGTGTGTGTGTATATGTATATATATGCGCGTGTGTGTGAATATATATATATATATATATATATACAAGTGTGTGTATATATATGTGTGTGTGTGTCTATACAAGTAACACCACTGTGACTGTTTTGACACCAAACTCTGTCTTGTTTTCTTTAGATTGCTTATGGGTGATGAGCGTGTCAAGAATGGTCTTAATTTCATGTATGAGGCCCCACCTGGAGCAAAGAAAGGTACAGCACTTTCCTGATCATGAACAGAACATACATCAAAGATAAAAACCTGAAGACATAATCACAGTGTCTTGTATTTTAAAATAATGTGTTCATAGTGAGGTGAAGCTAAAAAGTGTGATTTTTAGTTCTTTCTGTGGGAATATGCAGGCATATGTAGTGTGTTACAGGTTTTTTAATGTATGTAGTACTTTTTACTTTAAAAATAAGTATGTAGTAATTTCTAAAAGTTTAAAGTTTTTTGTATCTGTATGTCAAATCAATATATTTTTAAAAGATTATTCTGGCTCCATAAGATTTGTAACCATATATTTGGGGCTGATTAGTCATAAGTGCCCTCTGTTTAAGTAATACTCTCTGAGTATTTGTACTATTATATTGGTATAAACCATCAAATATTTTGTCTCTAGCCTAGAAACTGCATTTTACATGTGTAATTAATGTATTGTTTCTTTTCTTTCCATGATTTCTGAAAACTCAGAGGAAACTAAAGAGGTATTTCATTACATCATTTGTTTTCTTCCTACTTACTTAAAATTTATTGAAAAGGAAAAATTCAAGCTTAACGTGTTTTCTATTTTGTAGCAAGAAGGAGAAACTGAATATAAATTTGAATGGCAAAAAGTCGCCCCTCGAGAAAAGTAAGATGTCTGGATTTTATCCAAATAATTTTATTTTTCTTTTGCTTAGCTTTCATATAATTTTATCTTTTAATTTCTTTCTTTTTTTCCCTTCCTGTTTTATTTTTCAGCAGGTCACTTGTGTGATCCTGTCATGTCCTGGTAGTTTATAAGTAAAATCTGTAAACCTGGAACTGTTTCCTTGATTGGCTTAGTTTGTGTTTGAATTTTACTTCCATATCTGAAAACACAAATTAAAACTAATATTTACTGGAAGTGTATCTCTGGAACGGATACACACTTTACAAGAAAAGGTAGTTTTAAAATGATAGGGGTTTTTTAAGATAATTAATTGAGTATTTGTTCTCTTTTGTGTCTGTGTAACAGATATGCTAAGGATGATATGAATATCAGAGATCAGCCATTTGGTATCCAGGCAAGTTACATAAATTTCACTCTATGGATGTCTTGGGTATATTTCAAATATTATCTAACAGCAAAACATTCACACGGACTCTCTTAATTTTATCATCTTTTTCTCAGTGAGTTTAAATGCTTCTCTTATGCCTAATAACACAGACATTTCTGTCAATGTTAAGCTATATTGTTAACTTAAAATTATGTCAATTTTTTTTATTCTTTTAGGTGCGGAATGTGAGATGTATTAAATGCCACAAGTGGGGTCATGTAAACACTGATCGAGAATGTCCCTTATTTGGCCTTTCTGGAATTAATGCAAGTTCAGTCTCCAGTGATGGTTCAGGTATGCACTGATGTCTTGTAAAGGTGCAGCTTAGAAATTTTGAGGGAACTCACAGCGTTTAATTTTAGAAGGTTTAAGTTTGTCATATTGCATAGATAAAATAGAGAAAAGCTTCTTTAGTCCACATGTAGGAGCTGCAATTTCAATTTTTTCAAATAGCAGGGATCTAATTTTCTAATTAGTAACATATTTTTAAAAGATTCCATAGTGTCTATTGGTTTGATTCATTTTGTGGCAAAAGTTCAGAAGCTTCAGTGAGATTGTTTATATCAGAATGTCAGTATTTGTATCACCTGAAAAAAAAATGGATTGTCAAAGGCTGCTGTAGTTCAGATGCAGCTAGACTGCTTGGAAAAGCTGGCATCTATCAGTATGTGTTTGTTAATCATGTGGAGAAAATGTAAGATCTGTGGGGGTTTTAATATATGTAATTGTGCTTCTACGAGTGGATAAGGGATTGAAACCCAGATTTCCAAATGCCTGCTTTCTTCTCAACACGCTTGTTGTTGCTTCTTGAATTACAATTTTTTTTCGTAGTATCTCTGAAGCCGAAAAAGGCCAAGCCAACTGTTTAGAGACAGAGTTTCAAGCCTTTAAACAGAAAAGGTATTTATTCGGTGCCGAGGGAATTCCTGGCTAACGCCGGAAATAGAATTCCAACCGTGTTACCCGAAGTCTGGTAATTTATACAGAGGTGTTATCACCTCTACATAAGTATTCATGAGGTTACATCATGTCATTACAATATTCATGATCGGTGGAGTTGGGCGGAGTCAGGCTGGAATTTTCCACTTTCCCTGTTTTTTGTGACTTCCCTTTGTTATTACAACGTGATACCAAGCCCTAGCCAGAACTTTGTCTCTTCTCTGCTCTTGTGGCAGTTTTATGCCCTTCTCCTGCAGGTGTTTACACCCCTCTGGCGCTTAATTAGCCTTGATGGTGTTTTTCTGTCTTGGGAACAGGACTTACTTATTCTCTCTGGAGAAGGGTTAGCTTGTTTTAAGGCTTTGCTTTATAAGAGTTAAGCCTTACGGGGTTTTCCTGCCCTGTTTCATCTCTTAGTTTTACTGCATATTTAGCCTACCAACAATCTTGCTTTTCAGAACTGGATCACCTAGATCATGTCATTTCTTTGAGATGAGGCCTGGAATACTTAAGCTGAAGGAAATGTTGCCTCCTACACACCTCTGATGATTAAACCCTTGTATTTTCCATCTGGTAGTTGAGATTTTCAGCCTTTCTATTCAGTAGGTTATAACATTACATCATTTTCTTGCCTCCTTTTTACCTTTAAAGTTGTGCTTAGATGCTTTAGTGGTGACAGAATTATATTGTGGAGCTCTTAGATGTCAGATTGGCTTTTGTGTTTTAAGACTCACTCCTCTCCTCCCAGTTCAGAAGGTGTGGGCAAACTTTAGGAGTGATTGGGAAAGAGAAAAGTGTTTGCACATGCTTGTGCAATCATGAAAATGGACTCTTCATTTTTCATGACAGTGTAATGTGAACACTTCACTGTGTCAGTGTAAGATTTGCTTCAAACCAAACTGAACTAAATATCTTGGTATGGCCAAGACTCCTGTGGAGTCTTTCCTAGTCAGAGATTTTCTCCAGGCAGTTTTACAAACTGTCTTTCTAAACCTGAAGGGAGGGTTTTGGCACATATGAAATTGGCATGAAGTGTTACAGAATTACCTGTATGTTCTCAGGCTGCACCAATGCCCTCTCATTTGCAGCTCTGTAACTTAGACGACCGTGTGCTGTGCCAAGCAGAGTGCTGGAGGCTGAGGAAGGATTTCAGGGAGTAGGGGTGGGTGATGGATCAGCATTTGTATATATAATTTGTAAGACACTGTTCTTGGATTTGAACAGTCAGCTGTAATGATACTGCTGCTTTCTCTTTCTTTCTTTCAGGGAAACTATATGTAAAAACAATGTAGGTAAAGTTTAAAACAATTTAAGTTCTTGATAATAGCAGATACAAGGCTTATAGGAAGTGGTAATATCATTAATTAGATCATCAGATAAAAGGTTGTCTGCTTTTTCTAACCTCAGGAACACAATCCTTCTTTCCTCAACTTTCAAAACCTTCATCTGGTATAATAACAAGCTAAATTGCACTCCTTTGACAGCTTCTGAAAATTCCATGTATGCAAATGAAGCACTACAGTTAAGTCACTGGTTCTTTTCAGACTCTTAATTCTTCCACATGGTATGTTAAAGCTTACATCACACATTAAAAACACCAAACAAAAACCCCATTGCCACACTGTTTTTATTTAGAGTGGCTAGAACTGCAGAAAACACTACTTTGTAAGGGACAGAACCTTTTTATTGTATCATCTTTTTATGAAGCCTTTTGTTTAGTGATCAGGTTTAAGAAAAAAAAACCTAAAAGCACTTGGATGTTTTCCCATCCCCATACACCCCTGGCATATGTCACAAGTAAGTGTCTCATCATGGTTAGGAAATTGGTAAAAAACATGTAAGTAGTCCAGAGTTTTCATTTATTGTGATTGCCAGCACCAAAAAAGTACAAAACCACTTGGCTTCTGAGGTTGGAACTCCAAAGAACCTTTTTCAGAAGCTGTTTCTACAACATGTAAGAAAATACTCTTCTCTGAAGAGAGCAATGAACGGTGATTTCAAGGATAGGGAGTGATTGCTTATAGCATACAGCAAGTCTTGGACCGTGTATTTAATCTATTTGACTGGTGGTTCTAATAGCTAAATGAGTAAAAATACATTTGCAACCAGCTCTCAAGAAAGAGCTGAAGAATGTTTGTCCTTGATATTAGGACAAATAATACTTTTAAAGCTTGGGAAGTGACTCTGTATGTATGAAGTCTTCTTTGAAATCTTGTTCCTAGCTTGTGCATCAGGAAATGTCTCATAAATGAAAGGGCACATCTGAGAAGTACAGAGAAGGAATAAAGGTGAAACCAGAATAAAATTTTAGTACAATAGTTAATATACCAGGACTACAATTAGTTTATAAAATTAATTGTATTAGAAGGACTACATTTTGGCTATAAATCATTGAAGCTTTTTTTTTTTCTAAAAAGAGCAAATCTTTGGAAATTTTTTACAAAGTCTTTTTAAAGAGCTCTCTTGATTTGAAGTGGTGTACTTGGTAGCACTTCATTTCCTCTGATTTATAGTATCTTACCCTAATAAAACATGATCTCCCCCTCTTTTTGCAGACTGATTTTTTTTGCAGACTGATTTTTTTCTAGGCAGTCAGAGCTTGGGAATCCTCAGCCTCATGGTTCTGGACACTGGCATCACTAAGTTCTGCAGAAGTAGCTTTCAAGAAATGGTCTGGTTTGCCTGTAGGATGCTTTTAATATGTCTTGTTTTTCTGAACCATGCTCTTTTGCTTTAGAAAAGCATACTTAGCACACAGGAAAATTGATTACTTTTTGTTGTTCACTGGTGTCTTCATGCCTTTA
This sequence comes from Florisuga fusca, assembly GCA_038090715.1. Lineage (NCBI taxonomy): Eukaryota > Metazoa > Chordata > Aves > Apodiformes > Trochilidae > Florisuga > Florisuga fusca. The sequence goes on along the minus strand of JAAWXA010000031.1, from coordinate 6,477,366 downwards.
CCTAAATGTGTTCCTGTCCACAGAGCAGTAGTGGTAGAAACTTCAGATGCTCTGCTGTAAAGCAGAACGGAATCATCTCATATATGCAAGTTTAGTAACAACAGCAGAAGTTTGTTACATACTAGTTAGACTCGTGATTGAGTTCCATCATGCAATATCTTTGAAGTGTATAAAAATCTCTAGTGTAGAGGGATAACTGCTGTAAAGAACATGACTGAACAGAGTTAACTAACCTAGAAAGGAAGCAGGGTGGTTTGGCCCAGGTTTGCATCTTAGCCCCACAGAGTGCTCACTCACTTCCCCACACTAGGATGGGGTAAAGAGTCAGAAGGGTGAAAGTGAGAAAACTTGTGGGCTGAGATAAAGACATTTTAATAGGTAAAGCAAAAAATTCGTGGGGGACTAATCTGATAGCCTTCTATGATGATGTGACTGGATGGGTAGATGCAGGAAGAGCAGCAGATGTTGTCTACCTTGACTTTAGCAAGGCTGTTGACACTGTCTCCTATAATATCTTCACAGGCAAGCTCAGAAAGTGTGTGTTAGAAGAGTGGGTGGTGAGAGGGATTGAGAACTGGCTAAACACTAGAGCTCTGAGGGTTGTGATCAACAGTGCAGAGTCCAGTTGGAGGCCTGTGATTTACTCTAGATGTTTCCCCCTTCCTCCTTCTTTCCTGAGCTTCAAATACTGAGCACGATGTCATGTAGTATGGAATATCCCTTTGGTCAGTTGCAATCAGCTGTCACAGCTGTGTCACCTCCCAGCTTCTTGTGCTCCCCAGTCCTGCCTGTTCAGTGTGGAGCAGAACAAGCCATGATGATGCCCAAGCATTGCTCAGCAGCAACTTAAAACTTCTCTGTATTATCAACACTGTTTTGGTCACAAACCCAAAACACAGAAAATTACTACAAGAAAATTACCTATCCCAGCCAAAACCAGTGGAGACGGTGGTAGCCATGGTATTGCTAACAAATCTTTGTGCATGTGTAAAGAATTGATACTTAGCTTACTCGAGGGACATATTAATCTTTCCCCTTGGTCCTAAATAAAAGCAGAAAATGGGTGTATAAAATTGTTTTATTAGGATAACAAAATTACTGAATTAAAAGCAGCAGGAGCAGCCTTTCCCCATCCTTCCCTTTCTTCTAAAAACTATGCCTTTGAAGATTCTAGCAGAATGATGACTTCAATTTAATTAAAGCCCAGGGAGTAATGTGTTGTGGGATTTTAATGCACAAATCAGTGAGTAGATTGTGGACTTGTTATTTGAGTTTTAAAAGTTTTAATGCAGAAGCTGAATTGAAGAGCACTTGGTACAAGTTTTGTTTGGGTTTTGTTGTAATTTTTTTCCTGCTTCAGAGAGAGCAAATCAAATGTCTTATTTGGACTCCTGTCTATTTTTAAGCCTCAGAGGAAATGTTTGAGTTAAAATTAATGAAAATTAAACTCATATGCTTCATTTAGTTGCATTATCTAAAGTTCCTGCTCTGTTTCCTGAGGAAAAATAAGTTATTGATTGCCTACATACGTTATTTTTCACACTGTAAAATAACCACCAATATAAGCTTATTCTTTCCCATTAATTCCCTAAGCTGTGATGCTCTTATTTATCCTTAAATTTCATGTGAAAACTGCATTGTAATCTTCTTTGTGCATCAACTGATGGGCAACTCCTGTTTTGGATTCAGTGTTGATCATATTGTGTGCAAAGACCAGTAGTGGATTTTGGTTTATTCCAGTGGAACTGCTGCAGGGCAAAAGCATCTCTGTGGCACAGAACTGGAAAATGGCACAGCCAGAAAAAACTGCTGTCTTTCAAGGTCCAACACACACTGTAGCACTCCAGCAAACAAAAATAATTACAATCAGTACCTTAACTTAGGCATGGTGGCTTGGTTATTTTGCTTATGGGACTATTTTAGTAATCTAGCTGGTAATTCATAGAAAAAAATAATAATCTTACCATTAAAAAAAACACCTATTGAATAATATCTCACCAGTGAATAGAGATTATTTTTGCAATAAGGCAATTTCAGTGGATGTGGTTATCATGGGATAATCACACCCCTGGGGTACAGCCTTGTCTGTAATCTCCCAGGAGTGTAATTATTTCATGATAACTGCACCCCCTGGTGTTGCATTATTTCCATTATGAAATTCTTAGTTTTAGATATAAAGTAACTTACTTTGATCACTGGAAACTGCAAAGTAGTGATAGAATGTTCCAGCTGTGAGGTTTATAGAGACGAACTTATAAGATTTACTTCTCCTTTACAAAGCTAAATTAGGCAATCAAAATGCTTCTTTGGGCTAAACTGATTTACAGGGCTTTTTAGTGATGAAGTCCTAACTTTCCAAGTTCAGACAAGATGAAAATATTAGCTGTGGTTCAGATTTTGCGTGCCACTGGGTATATGTGCATGTATAAAATGTATTTACCAGCAAAAAAACCTACAGGTCACTAGCATCTGAAAGTTTGCCTGGTTTTACAGTCCTTTTTTATTTTCATTAAGCAGAAGCATCTGTTGATTTTTGTGCTTTTCAGTGCTTTTTATGTGATGCCTGAAAAGCATTTGACTTTACTTAAACAGAGACTGTTAGGTTTTCTTTGCAAAATGTTTTGAAGTAACACTTACTTCATTGCAGGTTTCTTCGTCAGGTGAAGTTAAGACAAACTAAATAGCTCATCTTTTTGGTTTTGTTTGTTTAGGTGTTTACTGGCTTTGCAGTTTTTTAGTGGTTTGTTTGGCTTGGGTTAGGTTTGGGGTTGGGGTTTTTTTGTTGTTTTTTTTTGTCTCTTTGGTTATTTTTTTTCCTGCAAGTACTCCAAAAGGTTTTCAGAGGGAATTGTCAAAAATCTATGAAAGCTTATATGCTTACAACTTCTAGTGCAAATTTTTAGAGCTAAACACCTGCTAAAAGTCTATTACTACCTTATGAAAAAAAGGTACTGCTATCTTAAGAAATTAGGCTAGTGTCTCAATGGAGAGGTAATTTCATGAATAGTGTAGTTAGAAGAATTAGGATGCTGAGATTTAAAAAGGGTTTTATGCTCTTGGCCTCCTATGAAACCTGAAGAGTGATGGGCATCCTTTTCTGTTATGGACTACTTCGAGTGTTTTAGAACTGACTGACTCCAAATGTGATCTGTCCAGTGAAATTACTTGCAGGAAAGAGGTACTGTAAAGTGGTTATCATGTTGCAGAACATTCAGGTAAATAATGGTTAAAATGTAATGAAGCAATGTGTGTGTTTGTTTGTGCCCTGTTTTTTTATTGCCTGAGTGCCCTTAAACTGATTATGGTTGCAGTTTCCATCAGTCTATCACTTAGTGTATTCAATTCACCTTTAGCTTTTGGGTGAAATTTGTTTCCATAGTAAACATTGAAATTATCAGTCACGTGTCTGTGTCTCACTGCTCATTGTTTCAGTGGCAAATACATTTTTTTGTCTGCCTACACAGAAAACTCTGCGCTGTATCAGAAATAAACAAGCTGATTTAAGAGTTCTCTTGAGTCAATAATCACAGGTATTTGAATATGTTAACTGTGAATATTTGCATGGCATTCATCTATAGAAACATACAGTGTATGAAACCTTCCTTTGTGATCTGCAGCTGAGACCTTTGATTATAAAGACTAGGAACATAAACTAAATCTTCATATAGTTAAAAAATTGTCTCATTTTTAGAGAAATCCTCTATTTATGTTTCAGAAGCCTCTGTATTTGATGTGAGTGCATGAAATACAGATTTCTTTTAGAAGTCTTGTGGTTGGCATTTGAATGATAAATATAGATTCAGATAGCAGTTTGATAATGCTAAATGGCTTTCACTACTCAAAAAATAAAAAAGGAAGTTCAGGAGTCTCTGAAATACTCTATGACAAAAGCATGGCAAAGTTGTCAGACCCTCTGAAGAGGTAATTTCAAGCCAGAGGTTTTTATTCATTGATTTCTCCGATGCCAACTGCAACATTTGCTTTGAAGTGAAGTGATGAAAAACTTATTAGTAAAAAAAGATCAATTCTGAATTAGTGGAGCTATCATAAATTTGCTATGTTCTTCATGACCAGGATCATGATCACATAATTTTGAAAATAGCTCTTTGTCCTTTAGATAAACATTTACACTTACCGCTGTCACAACTGCGATAGAAGTTCCCAGATGATAGTGTCATCAGGTTCAGTCTGTCATATTTTTCCATTTTTGTTCAATTTGCTTCTCAGCCATATGAAATTAAAAGCACGAAACTCTGTGGAGGGCACAAAGAAGAATATGGATGTATTGACAAAACAGTCTATGCTAATTTTAAGTTAGGTTCTTTTTTAAAGCAAAGCCTAAAAAGCTTTCTATTGCATTACACCTTTGCTACTACTCAGAGAAGGCAGCATTCTGAATTCAGAGTATGTTCATCCTTCATGTGTGTGCTAAACTAAAACCAGAATGGTTTTCTAAAACCTAGGTAATGTGATAGAGTCGTTTTGATACTCCCTGGAGTATTCATTTATTTTTTGGCAGCAGAGTGTGGATTTCGTCACTGTTATATAGAAAATCAAATTTCAATTTGGAAGAGTTACTGCGTTGGGTTTTTTCAAGATGTATGTAAGAACAAACAATGATGATGTGCTTTAGGCCTACTTGGTCAGTCAGAATTACTTAGAAATAATAAGTCTTGAAAATACCTTGTCCTTGATTCATAAATTAATTTTCAAACATGGTAGAGTGGAGTATACCAAGTGTGATGTATTCTGACAAACAGGTAGCAGGTATGCCAGTGTGTTTTGTTTACATTTATGTTCATGTCAATTATCTGTCTGTTACCAAGCCAGGAGAAGTCTGATGGTTGATAATGGTAATATTTTAAGAATTAAAATTATCGTATTTCTTAACTAAAATATGTCCCACACCAGAACACATTCTCAGGGGAGGGAAGCTCTAGAAAAGCCCTATTCTGAATATTCTGTTTTGATGATACACAAAGGAAGCATTAATTAAAATAAAGGGTTAAAAAATTGTAATTAAAAGGATACCATGAAGACTCTACTGCCTTTTCCAGTAGCTTTTATATTGAGGGATCTATTTCACTTCATAACGATCCATAACTGCAGCCATTACCCAAGTACAACAGGTTACTGTAACTATCAGTCCCACCCTGCCACAAGTGGGAGTAGTGGCTGTGCTGTTACTGCTTCTTATCTCTTTGCTTTTTTTATGTACCTAAAAAAACCAAACCAAAACAACAAAACATTTAAAACTTGATTGCAAAGAATAACTCAGTTTGCTCATCTGCACTGCTGACAGCAGTGGAAGCTTTTACCAATAAATTGAGGAGATACTCTCAAGGCCATGTATCATGAGTAGATAGAAGGAAAACTGCCATTTTTTATGATTCTGGCAACCACAGCATTACAGTCTGTCCTTACTGCCACTTAAACTGTTGCAGAAAAAGTGGTATTTAATCACAGTTGTTATGAGAAGAGATTTTAGCATACTATTCCCTAATATTGGATAATTTGAAAAATGTGCTTTAGACATTTTAATGGAGGCCTTCTAGGTGGTGTCTAACAGCTGCATTGTTCTAGGAGGAGTCCTATGCCCGTGCCTCATAGAGGAAACTCTCTGGCAACAGTTATACACACTCTCCACTTGTAGCAGGGGGTATGTGACCTCAAGAGAAGTGCAAGACAGTGAGAAATCATTGCAGCTCCTCTCGTTTCTGTGCCAGCAGTGGGGACAGTAATGTGGGGTAGGAAAGCTTCCTCTAAACTGGGCATTTAAATAATTAAAATTCAGAATCATATTCCCCCCCACCCTCCCCAGTTGTTTAATAGAAGCAGAATTGATCTCAGTTTAGTGTGATAATAAATTGGGGCAAAAGCAAATTGACAATATGTTGTATAAACCCTGGTATGAGACCATTCTGCAATCCAGTATAATTGATGCTCATAAAGCCTTCATAAAAATTCCATTTACAGCTCTTCTGTTTATTTATGGTACAAATATTATAAAGATGTACCAACAGCTGTCAAGTAAAGGGTGCACTGAGGTTGTACTTTGTGAAGACTGAAATCTTTCTATTCACACTTCATTGAATGGTTTGTGTTTCCTGATTTTGTGCCCTAACTCTTTGAGTCAGCTGAGCTATCTGGATTTTTTCCTTAAATAGTATCTTAAACAAAAGATAACTAGTGCAGCAGGAACTTTTGTGGAGAGTAAGAAGCAAGAGGAAGTCTACTTGCTTTATAACACTATTGAGAATTTTAATGAGCAGCAAAAATTATTTTTAAAATCCTTCAGTGGGTTTTTAACTATGGACTCTCTTTTGTGCAAGCCTTTAGTATAATTTTAAGTACCTGAAGCTGTAGAAAACCTAAAAAATTGACAGTTTTCTTGATGCATAATAATAAGTAAGGTATCAGCGTGCAGTTCATTTCACTATATGATAAAAGCCATTTCTGAGACTGAATTAATTTTAAAGCAAATAAATGTTTTGGTTTAAAACAAGAGTCATCTGGAAAAGTTTTAAAGGCTTTTTCTTTTCTTTCTTTTTCCTATCAAAATGTAAATTCCAGAAAATAAGCTTGACAGTCATATTCAAAAATAGCAAGGTACTGCATTTGACTAGTTTCAGAAAGAATAAGAAACAGATGATGAAACATTTTAACGTTGAACTTATTTTTAGTTTGCTGGTGGATGAATGCTGAGAGATTACTTGGAAGTTGTAGCAATCAGCTATTTTTACAGGATTCCTGTATCTAATGTTCTGGAAACTCATGGCATTATGTCATCTCTAGATGTTATTACCTGCATGAGATATCACAGGTTGCTTCTTCACAAACTGCTTCAAGTCAATACTAAAGGCAGGTATGAGGACATCAGTTCTCCGGTACACAAAGTATTTTTCTGTGCCTGATGGAGGAGTCATCTCGTGGACGTTGATGGGTGCTGTTCAAGAATACTTTGCTACTATCAGTTCCCAAGATTTCATCCAGCTGAGAGGCTCTCAGCTCAATCTTACAGTCTGTTCTACAATTCATGACTTAATCAGAACTTAACCAGATGAAAATATATGGCTGTTGGGTATCGTTAGTACCACTTTGTCTGAAGATCTTGGAGGGTGTAGTCAGTGTCAGTTAAGTGGAGTCAGCCAAAACAGGCTGAAAAGATTTACCTTTTTGGCTTACCAGGCAAACCAAATTTGATTACACTGGGAATAGTTGTGTCTCCAGCAAGCAGAACTCCAGTTGATTCAGGCCAAAGGATGAGGTACCAGCCAGTATGCTGGTGGCTCCAAGATTTAAGCTTTCAATCCTAAGTAAGGAAGCCAAAGACACATCTAAAACGTTGAGTTTTTCAAGCCTCTGTTAAGTGAGGTTCAGTGTTTGGGGTTTCTTTTACGGTTTTTGTCTCCCTCATTTGTGTTAGCTGGGGAAACTGTTCACTTAATTTTAGTGTGGGAATGGGAATGCAATAGTTTGCTCATGCATTTAAGCATCTGCATCTTTTACTACTGTGTGAAGAAGCATCCCAGAAAGTGAGCTACAGCACTCAGTGCTGTCACAAAAAAACCAGCCATGCTCTGGAATCCTGGGAGACCCCAAACTGTCAGTGGTATTTCAAATAAAATCAGATCTGTATATCGAAATCATTAAAGTATAAATCTAAAGCGGTCTGTTGAGGCATGGATGGGAAAAGAAAGTCACCAAGCATTTGACTCCTTTGATTCTTAGCAAAGGAGTTTAATTTTGAGAATAAAAAATTCTTGATTTTTGTTGCTGTGTTGCAGAAAGTAGAGTAACAAAAGTTTGCTGTAAGCTGTGCAACCATTGCCAGATATAGTGTTGTAATTGAACTTCTTGGCCTGGACTTGTAACCTGATACAAAACAGTCTCTGGATACCCAGATCAGGTATGGTTTTTTCTCACCACTCTTATCTACCATTGCTACCTCAGCAGAGGTGGTGATGCAGTCTTGCTGTCATTGGGCAGCAGAAGTTCAGTGGCATCAGCTGTTCAGAAAAAAGTGTGAGCAGGTTTGCCTGTGTTGCCCTCAAAAAGGTTGATGGTTTTTAAACCGCAAAGATCTCATGCTGCAAGAGATCCTCCATAATCAGCCACTAGGGACAGCATGCTTGTATCACGCCTGGCTGGGGTCTGCACACATAGGGGTTGTGAAATAGGACTGTTTCGACTGTCCTTGTGATTGGTTTATTTTCTGAATTTCATTTCCTAGTGTTTTCTAAAACACAGTGACAGTTACAGTAGCATCTATAAAGGCTTTGTGGAGATTGTTGCATTTCCTCACAGGTGGAACTTAAATTACTATTTACCTCACAATTATAGTCTGGAAGAACAATAATTTATTTCATGAACCACTTTAGTCCCAAAGTTCTGTAAATGCCTTTGATCTAACTTGTATACATCCACAAAACAGGAATAACAGTGATTTGTTAACTGTCCTTGTCATGGTAACACCATGCTGCAACTGAAAAATTGTATGTGGAGCTATGAATGTTTCTTTAATGTCATTAATAAGCAAGGAAACAAAACTCATATGAATTTATTTTTAGCCTACTTTCTTGCCTTCTAAGCTTACCTGTATGCTTGGGTTTTTTAAACCTAGTTTTGATTTCACCTCTGAAAAAGATATGGAAGCTGACTCAAAAGTTTATGGGTGGTGGTGTGTGGGATCCCAGCTTGAGCAGCTGCTCTGACAGGATCTCTTGTTCACTTCTGTTGATCTGTGTGTTACACCACAACTGGCACCCACTGGGCACAGATGCACACAAATCAGTAGGACTGTGCATTCATTACAAGCTTTTCATATAAAATATAATATGATTTTGCTTAACTCTTTCCAGTGAAAGATTGCCTGAAAGGTTTGTTTCTAGAAAATGACGTTGAACTCTGTGTTTGAAGGCTGATGTGCCTTCGTGCCTCTCTGGTCTTAACTCTGCCTGTAGTTCTCATATGGAACCACAAAGTTTGGGCTTCTGTCTTAGTTCTTTTGCAAATTTCCTGTGTAGAATTGGACAAGTTGTATTCCCCTGTTTATATAATATGCTAGTGAGAATAATCAGGTATCCAATACACATCAAAATGTGTACAATGCTCAGACACTAAAGGGGGGAAGGTTACTTTGTTAGGCAGTGGTTCTTACTGCCTTTCAATAAGAGGGGGGATTCCAGGCTTCGGTCTGGTCACATGTTTTGTTCTCTTTGGTGTGGTGAAATCTTTTCTTATTGCTTTGACCCTGTTCAGCTTCCTTAAACAGGGTATTTGACTGAAATGCATGGCTGGTTTATGGGGCTTTTTCAGATCAAGACATCAGCTGGTACCAAAGTCTGTTGTTAGGTTGCTGTCTCATGTTGTTTCTGTTCCAGGCAGAGCATGATTTTAAATTTGAACTAAGCAAAAATGTAGGCACTGGGGCCCATATGCATTCATTAACTATTGGTGAGCTTTACATCTACTGTAACACGTAAAAAGGCAGAACACTTTTGAGGAAGTACATGGGGGGAGAGCAACAACCTGAAGTTTGTATTTATTCTGTGTGTGTTTTGAGTGAAGAAAAGTACCCAGAGAAGTACATGAGGTTTTGTTGATCTCAGGTATTCAATTAAAGCAAAAGAGAGAGTTACAGGGTTTCTAAATTGTGCAGTCAAATCTGATTCAAAATACATCCTGTATTTTACTCGTTAGATATTTGCAAAAAAAGATAATCCCAAACACCTACTCTAATGCAATATATAATGTGTTTTAAGCTGATAATACAGAAATCTCTGAGGAGATAACAGTGCCAGGCTATCTGAGGGCCGCTAGAACAACTAAGGAGGTAGAACATTTTTTTCATGTATTTCTTTTCAGTATGTATCCTAAGTTTCTAATAATTGTCACTTTTTACTTTTTAAGTTTAAAAAATTCCATCATTATGAAAAATGCCTTTCTAGTCACATATTAGAAGTGCATTTTCCCATTGTTTTAAGGGAGAGGCAGCACTTAAAATTTATACTTCATGTGTTTTCTTTAGGCTTCCTTTGCTTTTTTACTGTAATAAAAATATATTACTAGATATATTGTTTTCCACACGACAAAGTTACATAAGAGAATCTCCTTGTACTTAAAGAAAAATGCAATTATTTTCTATTCTGAATCTCCAGACTGCTGTTTTAGAAAATCATATCTGATTATTTGCTCAGCAGAAGATTATTGAGTTGATTTAGCTGTGATTTTACTTAACAAAGCTTCAACCGAATTCCTACTGTGGAGTCCAAAAAAAGAGAGAGAGAGATAAATGATACATTCAAACTGTGTTTTTTGTGAACAGGGCCATCAATGCACCCCTCGGAGCTAATAGCGGAGATGAGAAACAGTGGGTTTGCACTGAAACAAAATGTACTGGGGAGAAACTTGACCGCAAATGATCCATCACAGGTAATGATCTTTTTACCAGTAAGCTGAAAATGTCTATAAATCTAAATGTGATTGCTTGTGAATTGCTACTTAATGTTTTCAAATATGCATATCCATAGGAAAGCGAATAGCTATACCCACCGAAAAGTGTCAGAAACGTTTTCCAGCTTTGTTTCAGTCAGGATGGTGAATCATAAATGACTTATTTTAAAACCACATATAATAAATTAAATCCCCTCTCTGGGTGAGTAGAAATTGAATTTTTCATCAAGAGGATGGTTAGGGGTTTTGCCACATACTTCTGATGCAGTGCTAGCCTTTAGAGGAAGTTTGAGGAAGTATGCACAAGTAATTACTGCCAGGAATGCTAGACCTGAAGATTTTTTTACTTGATTGACTGTTGTTGCTTTTATTATTTCTGGCAGTGAAAATGTTAACTGTCCTTACTTAGGCTGCAAAAGGTACATTACTAATTGAAGTGCTTTAATAAAAATGTAAAGTGAAAAATACACGTACACTCTTTGGGGAAGCCACCGTAAAATAACCATTGTTCATATGCCAGGATGATGATTTAAACCACCACTAAAGAGGGGACAACAGCCATCAGCTGGCCCTGAAATCTTGAGTAAATCAGCAATTCATTCTGCCTCCACAGATGGATGTACCTTTGCATTTAAAAAAGCTATGTACCTCAGAAAAATGTAGCACATGGGCATTGTTAAATGAATCACAGTGATACCAGTATGTTTGGTTTATGTTAGGTATGGTAGGGGTTTTTTTTTGGAAGAGCTTTTTAATCTTTATTTCTTTTTTCCTCTCCTGAGTGTGGCTAAAATTAAAAACATCACAGTGGAGAACTATAGTGTACCAGATGCACATAATTTGAAGAATTCAGGGTCTTCAAAGTAGCAATGCTTTGCTGATTGCGTTACTGTATGTAGATTGTGTGATTACAGTATTTTGCATTGCTAGAACACTTTATGAACATTTAAAGACTAATAACACAACAGTGAGGTAGATGTGTTAATACCCATTTTCCTAATGACTAAACCGAGACAGAAAAGTAATTTGCTTAAATTACTCTGGGTTTGAGCAGGACTAGCATCTTACTTATTCATCCAAGCATGATAACAATGGAGTGACTTATCCTGGGGAATCATGTGGGCTCCAAAATTGGCTCATTTTTATTAACTATTTCAGAAATATTTCTTTCCCTAGCAGTAATTTTTTTCATATGTTACTAATAACTCCTATTGTATAACCCCCACATTATAACACCTACTCAGCTTTGAGACAGAATGGGGGGGGGGTTGTCACTTTGTAGCAAGTTTGCTCTTTCCAAAGACTCTTGAGCTTAGTAGTGCAGAGAGATTTGAGCCTGTGAGAAATAATGTACATAGAGGCATTGATTTTCATGCAGGACTCTGAATGAAGATACTGGTTTTATGTATAAAAACTTAATGTCTTACCACATTTTCCTAGGAATTTGTTGCAAGTGAAGGAGATGATGATCCAGAAGTTGAATTTTTAAAATCACTGTCAACCAAGCAAAAACAGAAACTTCTAAGGTAAGTGTGGTACCTAGCGAAGGGGTCCTGTGTCACCAGGAGTTCTGACTCCATGACTGTCCCTGTAACACTCCTATGCCATCAAAAAATGCAGTACTATGACTTCAGAAGAAAATCAGCTTAGTTTCACATGCACTTGACCACAAATGGTATTATGCAGCATGGTTTTTTAATCCAAGTATTTTTTTGTTTTAGTCTGGCTATTCTAATCTAGTTGTGATGCCTTTACACTGGAGCTTGTTTCCAATTTAACTGGGATACTAAAATAATAATTAGCTCACTGAAGATGCTGTCAGTTGCTATTTTAAAGTATTATTCTGCATTCCATTGTTTACAGTATCTTCTTCCAGTATTAAAAAGTCTATGCTCTTTTTTACTGGCTTACACCTGGGGAAAGTTTGTTGTCTTCTGTGTGGCTAAACAGAACCTTACCTTGCACCCCAGGGCTGAGGTTGGCCTTATTCCACACTGCTCTGGGATCAGGATTTAAAGTTTGCTGCTCCAGCAGTGGGAGCTGCCCCTGGGTTTGTAGATCTAATAAAAAGTTAATAAGGATTTCATTCATTGCTTCTGTCCTGCTGATTTAGTATGTCAGGTGACTTTTTTTTTCCTCTGTTAATTTGGAACATTATCTTGAAATTACTTGAAAATATTTTAAATGAAAAATATTAACTACTGACTGGTAGATCCCATATAGGTATCACTAGTTAAAACTGCCTTTTAGGTTAGAATAATTTCTGTGTGTGGGGAGTGGGAAGAGGGGAGAACAGTGAATGGTTAAGCAGATACATGAGTAGGTAGGCCCATATGGTATTTGTATTTATAATAAATCATAGAATGGTTTGGGCTGGAAAGGACCTTAAAAGATCACCTAGTTCCAACTGCTGGTGTATTTTCTGTTCCTTTTAAGTAGGAAATATATATTCAGTTTGAGTAATTTTAAATGGTATTTAGTTGAACTTTTGATGACCTAACACAATGAAATTAGAATACTTCATATTTTGAAAGTTGAAGTTCAGTAAATATATGGGTCCTTTAGATTCTTGCTATGTTTAATATCAGAGGTTTAAAACTATTACTTCGGTGGGAAAGGAGAGTAATTCAGCATGTTTTTATGGAAAATAATATATTTACTGTGTAGGTCATCAGAAGTAGTAGGTCTTTAAAAGACAATGACTTCATAAGTTACTGTATCTTAACACACTTGATTGCACTGCTCTTCTGTTTTGAAAATAAAAGGAAGTTGGATCGTCTGGAGAAGAAAAAGAAAAAGAAAGACAGAAAGAAGAAAAAGCAGCAAAAGAAAAAAAGCAAAAGTAAACACAAAAAACATAAGATGAGATCCTCTTCCTCATCCTCCAGTGAGACTTCAGTAAGCAGCAGTGATAGCGAGACTGACAGCAGAGATAAAGCAGCACAAAAGAAGATGTATTCTAAGAAAAGAAAAAAAGACAGGTTTTCAGAGGCTAGCAGCAGCAGCGATTCAGAAGGAAAGGCAAAGATGAGGAAGGAAAAACTTTATGAAGATCACTCCAGTAGTCACGGTAACAAGGACAAAGATAGGGAGAAGTACAGACTTTCAAAGCGTGATGGTTCTGCAGAGAACAACAAATGGAGCTCCTGTGAGGTGGAAAGAAAGTCCAAAAGCAGATACCACAGCACCAACAAGACAGAGACTGAAAGAAAGGAGAGGGATAGGAGAAGCCAAAGCATGGATGAGGAGAGCAGGAGAAACCCTCGCACAAGTCACAGCAGTTCCAGACAAAGGCAAATAAGAAAAAGTCCAAGTCAAAGCCCCGGTGAAGAGTGGCACAGGAAAAATGAAACCAGAAGCCCCAGTGCAGATGTGCACAGAGAGAAGGAGAAATGTAGAGAGAGCTATAGGAACAAGTGCAGCAAAGTGGAACACAAAGAAAGGAGCAGACGCAGTAGAAGCAGAAGCAGAGACAGGAAAAAAAACAGATAGTGTAAGGGACAGGTGCAAGCAAGAATGTCTCCTTTTTTTTTATGAATACCTTTAAAAAGGGCTCAATTACATATTTCTGTTCATTTTCCAGCCTCTGTAACTAGCATTTCCTGCATAAAGCCAACAGCATCATTTCTATGATGTTGGAATATTTGTAAATTAGGTATAAATGTTATGGTATTTTTCTTACTGTATAAATATACTTGTTGGCAAATACCTCTTGTATACATACAGTAATTCATAGACTTGATTTTAGGGTTTTAAAATATCTCAGAGCAGTATGTGATATTCTTGGTTTTGTCAGTGATTTCTGTTCAGGTGCACCTGTGAAGGGAAGCAGAGGGTAATTTGGGAAGAGTACGGGGATATGCTAAATTTTAAGAAGTGTTTGAGATAATTCAGGATAAAATCACTGCTTCAGATATCAACACATTGTATTGTAGAGGGTGGGTTTTTTTCAGACTGAAGCATTTTTCCAAAAGTTCCCTGTAAGAGGTGAATTTCATGAGGTAAAACAACAGAGACATAGTTCACACAAGTGTGTAACCAACATTTTTTTGACCTCCTGCGGTGTACAGCTTGGTCAGGGCTATCTAAACATCTCGAACCCCTGTTGGTATGTGTCAGTACAATGTCAAGTTATTGTTCAGTAGTCTCTGAAGACATGAAAAGAATATTTACTGCTTCAACTGTGTCAGGTATTTCATTGTTTGTGGTAGAAAGTTGATGTAAATAGTCATCCTTTTGTTTTCATGAACAAACTTTTTTGGTTTTTCAAAATTGTTGGTCATTGTTTACACACATTGTTATGAACTTCTTAAATAATAAAATACCTTAATCTTTAAAAACAGTAAGAATTTCTCTCTTCTTCCAGAGTTCTACATGACTAAAAATGGACAAGGTTCTTGACCAGGTTTTTTATGGCAAAATAAATGCTTCTCTGCCATTTTGGGGTAGCTGATAAAAAACAGAATAGTTGGTGGGCATGACCATACTCAATATCCTGGCAAGCACTTTTCTTCCCCTCCTCACTGACAAGATTTTATTGCCAGTGCACTGAAGATGGTCACTGAGGAGTTTTTCAGTATCATGCAGAGTATAGTATATGGTGGAAGTGACCCGGCTCATCTTTCGAGTACATGTGAAGGAGTTTGGAAGGGGGAGCCTAAGGGATGTTACCACCATCTTCTTTTAAACATGATTGCATAAGGTTGTTCCCAGTGTTCTTCCTGAGTAGCACAAGACAGTGGAGTCAGGCCCAATGTTAATGTGCCTGGAGAAACTCTGACTTAAGAACAGAGGGAGGTGTCCAAAACACCCCTACAAACAATCTAAACAAAACCTCTTGTGAAGAATTTATTACACTCTCTGTGAGGACAAATGTGATAGGGGAAAAGGCATATTCTGATAGAACATTTTCATGTGAAGTGCAGCATGAAAGATATGCAGAATTACCGTCCAAATAAAGGTCTCTTTGCCTACAGGTCTGATTGCTTTGTTTGGCAATCTGCCCATCAGTGTCTTGCAGCTGCAGTGCAGCCCACTTCTACCTGAAGAAGGAAGAACAGCTCGAAATCTACAGTTGCCAGCATTTTTGTGGGCTCTGCATTTTATTTGTTTGCATGTAGTTAAGGTGTAAGCTGTGTATACCTTGCCTTTTCGCATAGGTAAAGACTGGCAAATGGCAAAGGTTTATTGTGACAGATCTCAAGATTAAAACAGAATAATTACAACATTTTGGATATATTTGCCCCAAAGACTACCTGTTGAAGAGCTTTAAAGCGAAGTACTCATCCTTGACACACCTTTCCTGCGCTCAGTGCAACCCTGAGTAAGGTCGGTGCAGCTTTGGATGCTCACTGCTCCCAGGGCGTTCCTTAGGCCGAGTCGCCCGGTACGAGGAGGCCCTCAGCGTCCCCCCGGGCGGCTGCCGGGGAGGCGGGCCCGCTCCACCACCCTTGGGCCTGGCAGCCTTGCGCCGGAAACAGGCGGAGGGTTTAAAACCCCGTTAGCAGCGGCTGGGTAGCTGCTTCCGCGGCTTTTTCCCCACAGGCTGCGGGACCCCGGCGAGGGTCTCCACGGCTTCGCCTTCAGCTCCACCAGGCAGGGCAGCCCGCCCCGGGCCGCCGCCGCCCCGGACCCTCGGCAGAGCGCGGCAGAGCCCTGTAGGAGGTGCTGTCGGTTCACGGATGGCGGTAAGAGGAGCCTTTTTTTCCAATTTTTTTCTTTTTTTTTTTTTCTTCTCAAAAGCCGTTGAACAGGGTTAACGCGTTGCCGCACGGTGGGGCTGGGCGGCCGGAGGAGCACGGAGCCGTGAGGTGGCTCCCTCAGCCTGGCGGGGAGGGACGGGGCCCGGCAGGGCAGCCTTCTCCCGCTGCTATGGCCCCTCAGGGCCTGAGCGGGAGAAGGCGGAGC
>JAAWXA010000031.1:6429297-6455585 GCA_038090715.1 Florisuga fusca | reverse complement strand
CCGGAGTTCTCTCTCTCTCTCTCTCCCCGGGCGCCGGGGCGCGGGGCGCGTGCCAGTCATCGCGCGGGGAGAGAGAGAGAGAGAGAACTCCGGGCTGCGGCGGCCGCGCCGCAATTAACGGCAGCCCCGAGGGTGCCGCCCGGTGCGAGTGACTCCCGCCGGCAGCAGCCGGGGGACGGGCGGCCCGGATGACGCTTCCCCGGCACCGGGAGGAGCGGGTAGAGCCGCAGAGGGCGGGGGGGTCAGAGCCGGCGGAGGACTGGTGTCACCCCTGACGCCGCTCGGCCGCCGCGTGTAAACTGTGCAGGAGGTGTCAGGTCCCCCGCGGCTGATTCAGTCACCTGCCGGCCTTGTTTCCAGCAAGCCCTACCTGCGGTTTGCTTTGATTCAACAGGCCCTTTGCTTGCCTTCCAGGCCGCTGGGCAGCTGTCCGTGTGGATACAGATAGACTAACAGTGCCTAATGACATCTTAGGAAAACGCGTTCGTTTTTTTTGTTTTGCTTTGCTAAATACTGCAAGTGATTCTGGGCACAGCGTATTTCTTTGAAAAGGGAACTGAGGAGGGTTTTTAGTTACATAAAGCGGCAAAAAAAGAAAATCCAAAGGCAGAGAACCGACAGGCATCCTTTGCTCTCCTACCGTGGTGAGAGGGGGGACCAGGGGCAAATGACATCCTGTCGCTTGAGAGGGGGGATTTTATTTTACAGAATAATCCCCGACAAAATACTTTGAAAGTTAAATTCGCATCCAGCATCACGTTTTTCAAGCCTCACACACCCCTATGGAAACACTGCTGTTAATGGCAGAAGGCTTGCTCCCATCTAGCAGTGCTAGGGCGCTGCTGGAAAAAGCCTCCCCAGCACTTTCCTGTGGCCTCTGCACTGTGCACATTCCACACGCCCAGTGAGCGACAGGGACTTCACCTGCTCTCTGCATGAGCGAAATGTAAGTCCAAATCTCGGCTTCTAAATGTCTTGCAAGCTAGTGCCTTTGATTTGTAATTATTGGAGGCTTCTCTAAGTAACTGGCTAGGACTTGCCCGTACTGTGTCCGCGGAAGATCAATAGGCGCACAACTTTTCATCATTGCGATGGGTTCTGTCAGGCTGGGAACTGGAGCTTTTCCCTCAGCTTCTGCCGTCCCCAGTGCAGCCGGGCACAGTTCTGAACCAGAAACACGAGTCCGTTCAAGCAACGCTGGGTGCTTGCTCGGCACTTCAGTCAATATTTTCTTCTCCTCCGTGCCGCCTCAGCCATCCAGTGCAAAACCTCGTAGCAGATGCAAAATAGGCATCGCTGAGTAGCGAGATGGAGAAACCGGGAATTTGAGAGGATTCCGCTATTCTTTACTTGTTTTGATTTTTTCTTTTTTTTTTTTTTTCGTGTTTAGATAAGGCGGGTATTGCATTTTGCTGCACACTGTGCTGTGCAATCTGCAGGACGCCTGCCACGCAAGGGAAGGATGTCCCTGGAGATTACCTTTTATTTAAACGCCTAAGGCTGTTTTCAAAGGGCGCTCGCCTTTTTGTCGCCGCGTACTAAGGAGAATCGGGGCAGTAGGAGGAAATACTGTTCTGCGCTTAATTCTTTCCACATTGACTCGCAGCCAGCGCGGGGGTCCGGGGAATGAGTGCCTTGCCAGCTTTTCGGGAAGGTCTGCCTGGAGCAGATCATAAGCGGCGGCTTTACCCAGGGGGGCTGTAGCGCTCGGCGGGTGGAGGCGATTGAAAGGCGGTGGCGGGGGGAGCGACATCACCCCCGCGGGCCAAGGCGACGAGTCCGACAGGGGCACCCGGCAGCAATCGCCCAACAGGTGACTCCTTCCTTCCCCCCCCTGCCTTCCCTCCTTCCTTGCCTCCTTCCTTCCTCCGGGGGGAACCCGCTCCTTCCCAGGAGTCCGCCGAGGTGGTCGTCAAGTGGCAGCGCGGCGCCCCTGGCCAACCCCGGGGCGGCGGGGGGAGAGGGTCTTTCCCCTCTCCTCCTTGGGGAAAGTCATAAATAAAATACTGCTCGGGAGGCAGACCGAGAGCGTGACGTTTGGAAATGTCGCCTCCGCCCCAGCGAGTGAAGGCATCCGCTGCCCGCCGGAGCTCCCCCGGCCAAGCCGGGGCTCGGCGGTGCCTGGAGGCGGGCGGGCGGCTCTGCCGCCTCTCCGCTGGCTCCTCGCCGCCTTTGTAAGCTGGAAAGTCACTAAAAACCACAAGAGCGAGTCAGGCTGGGCGAATGGCGGCCAAAGGGGAATGCTGGGCAGGTCTTTAGGGGGTCAAGTATTTTTTGACAGATCTTTTTTCATACTCCAAAAATCGAGTTTTTAAACAAAGATCAATGTGTTATGCTAAAGTGTTGAGCTGACTGTTAAAACATTTGTGGGGATAATGACAATGTAACAAAGGCCTGGTTTGGAGTGAATCATCACCCTTTTAAAAGTTAAAGCAATTTTCAGGAGAATAGCTTCCAGCAAATGCTTTACATTATTCAAAACGGCCAAATAATGCTCTATTATAGCGCCTGAATGCTGCCAGTCAGCCCGTAAGTGCAATTTGTGCAAAGGCTCGGTGCCTTATCTCCACTTCTTTATAAAGAGGTGAATATAAAACAATTTCTTCTAAACCCAGACAGAGAGCACGAAAATTGCTTCCCTTTCTGCAATCAGGGCAATTTAACTGGAGTGCAATTAGCACTATTAAATGTCGATTCTGCATAAACAAATCTGACTAAGAAGCGAAAGTGGGGTGAGAACCTCATATAAACTGAAACTGATTTTTTTAAATTATGTATCCGGGTCCTTTACAATTGATCCGTGACGTTTTCGTCTCAGAATATATTTACATCATAAATACATTACTATTAAATCAACAGAAATCTTTTTTAAAAAATCATCTCAATATGAATACTAATAAAGAAGAGTTGCCTAATTAAATGCAACAGTTCGCTTCCTTTGAACAATATTGTTTCCCATCCTCCCTTTGCGTGTTCTTTTTGATCTGTGCAACTACTAAAGTTGCTGTCTTTAGGAGGTAAAGCTGGGAAACAATTCGTTCATTTAAGCTGATTGGGAGGCTCCTGGGTTCATATTCAAGAGCATCAGATGAAATGGCTCTTCAGTTCAAACAGAGCTCTGGGAAATCGCTGCAAAATATTTTCCAAATAAATCGATTTAACAACAGCTAGATGTAAGGTTGCTGTACAATTTTCCCTGAATCCTAGGAGGGGCACGGAGTTTTACTCATTGGTGTTATGGTGAGAAAAGGGCAAACCCAAGTTCAAGAGAAGCAGCCTCATTTTCTGCCAAACAGAAGGGACGTGGGCAGGATTTTTTTTTTTTTTTTTTTTTTTTTTTTATTATTTTTTTTTTTATTTTTTTTTATTTTTTTTTTATTTGTTTAGCAACAGGACTTCTGCGCAACCCCCTCCCCTCTCAATGACACTTTTCATTTATGTGATCTAGAAACCACCGTTGATTATCAAAGCAACGTAGAGGGGAACCTGGTGATAAATTAATAACTTCAGTTAAAAAAGGCTTCCTCACTGTTCTGCCCAGGAGTAGTTATTAACAGGGGGAAAGAGAGATAGAGTTGATGTTAAAATAGAGACCTTGGTGCCTGTTGAGCCCAGTAAATTCTTTTTGCTGTGGAGTTTTTCATTTGTAGTTAAAGCTGAAGTGCAGCTTTTGATTAAAAGGAAATATTTTACAGTTAATAGTAAGGGAATAAACACTGGGATCAGATAGATAATGGAAATTAAAATTATGGTACTCTCTGGTTTTCATAGGATGTTTGGTACATAGTGCACTCCCCCCTCCTCCTGCCCCCTGCACAGGGAGCCCCGAGGTGGAGCACCAGACTGGGATTTCGTCTGTTCCTCCACCTTCAAGGTGACACTATTTAAGAATACCCTACATTATCCTGCCTTAAAAAAAATCCGCGTGGTGGTTTTAGAAATCCTCTCGTCTACTAAGGGCTGTCAGAAACATGTCTGTGGAACTAATACTCTTCTGCTAAATTTGTTTGGACCGTGTGCTTTAAACCTCCCTTGTTCTGTGTATCTCAGCCAGAGACACGATAACAATTCGAGGGAAGACTAGTGTCAAAGGAAGGAAGGTGACTGCAGACTGTACGATGATTTTAATTACTACAATTATTGGAAGATTATTCGAGAGCATTGCGGATTTGTTTTCTGCCTTGGTAGGAAAGTCTGAGGAACACTGCGTGAGGAACATTGGGCAAGGATTTAGTCTCTTGGTTCACATGCTCTCCAGTGATGTTGTGATATATAGGTGAGCCATGGCAAGTTCAGCCTGCAGCAGGTTTGAAATTCAGCCAGCGCCAGCGTTCAGAGTAGCTTCCTTAAAAATCAAGGTGTTCCTAAATAGAAGGAGTTTAATTAGCCAGCGGTTGGACCCACGTTTATAGAGCGTAAAACCACCTTTTCCACACAAATCCATTAAAGAAGCTCTGATGACTTGGTAATTACGTCTGTGTTTTAGGTAGAGGAGCAGTTGGTGATCTTCTGGCTCCTCTTCGCCGCCGTTCCCCCGGGCTGTGCTGGCTGGAGCTGAGCTGCCGCCGCTCACCGTCGCCCCCGGCCACCCCAGCCGCGGGGGGAGCCCGGTGAGGCGGGAGAGCAGGCGAGTCCCATCCCCACCTTTTCTTTTCATATCCCATTTTTAGCCAGGCGTGACTCAGACTGCTGGTTGGGATGAAGCAGGCTTGTCTATCTGCAGAAATAGAGAGGTGTGGGAGCGTAATAGGCAGGATGATTGGCATCACGAAGTTCTCTTCTGTCCGCCGTGACCGAGAAATCCTCCTGCAGGTTTCCCCCTTTAATGAATTGGTGGCTTGGAGGAGGAAAAGGGACGAGACCCCCGCCCCCCATTTGTGTGTTCCCCTCTAACACAGAAGGAGCACAATGAACGCTTCCCAGTCTTTCCCCCCCTCCCCCTGTCCTGGGATCACGGGAGGAAAGACTGGGAAGCGTTCATTGTGCTCCTTCTGTGTTCGGCAATTACTGGAGCTCAGGCTTAAGGTGAATTTCAGCTCAGATCATGAACCATTTCACGTTCAAATGCAAGCTTGCGGTACTTTCCTGATGGCAATTAGGAGCCTATTACAAGCCATTAGATTGATCAATGTACCTTAAACAATGTGAATGATTAATATGGCAAAGAAAAAAAACTTAAATCCATTGTACTGTTCCAGCAACCAACCTGGCCCTGTGGCTCCATTCATCACAGCTTTAAACAACAAAAGCGATTTATTTAGAAAACTTCCACGCAAGGAAACAGGCTCAATTCCTTCGTCTGGAAGGGTATCTGAGTTTCATCTGTCTTTATTGTCAGGAGATGTGGGCTGGAAGAGTTTAGGCATGTGGGGGGAGGAGGAGAGGGGTGGATTTGCTAGTTTCCAAAGGGATTAATTTACCTTGTACCTGAAAGAAGGAAACAAAGAGACTCCTGACTGCTGCCTAAACAAGCCCCTAATCCACTGTGCATCTGCAAGGCAAGGAGGAAAGCAGTGGCTTGCTTGTGTGTTTAACAGTGTTTGGATAGCTTTTTTTAGCCTTTTATTACACTGGGGCCACAGAACCACGAGTTCTGGGAGTTCCAAGGCAGCTACAGAGCCCAGAGTGGGCTGGGATGTGCTGGGTGATGGAGCAAGGGGGTATGCACAGTTTAGCAGCTATGCACAGCTTCATTCTACAATGAAGAAATTACAAAATGCCAGCTGCTACCAGAGGCAGAGCCTGTAGGCCTTGGGTCTGTTGGTATTTGTCTTCTTTCAAAAGACCCAGGGAACCTCTGGGTCTGAGATTCCTCCCAGATGCAGGCACCTCTGAAGTGAGGGTTTGGGAGAGACTGGTGGCTTTGTGCTTGCCAACAATTTGTTAGGGGTATGGAGATTCAGGTTGAAAGGACTAGGATCATGCTTTGCCATTCATTAAATGGGCCTTCTCTCTTTCTTGCATCTTGCTTGCCTTTTTGCCAGCCTTATTCACCTTGCTACTTTGTGCTGCAAAATTAATGTCTTCTCTATAGCTACAAAGTGACTGAATTAATCTTTGGCTTGGTGTTAAACAGTTCTGACATGTTCTGTATTACAGCTACTGAGAACTTCTCCCCCCTTGAACTAATTAATCAATTCTTTAGAATAGGACTTTGATGGGACTAGTGATTACTGGTGACAGTGTTTGTTAGAAACACTTCCTCTCTCCCACCCCCCCGAAACATTTGTAAGTCTTAAATCAGCTGGAATTCTATTTTGAGATAGCACATGAGGGAGAATATTATTAATTTAAGATCCCATTTTTAATTTTTGTGTTTTAGTAACAACCTGGTCTACTATGTTCTACATTCTGGTCTCTGGAAATCATTGCAATGCATATCAAAACTTGCCATTTTATCACATCATTTTCTGTGAGGAAAAGCAGGTAAGTACCTAGTGCGTCGATATCAGTACAAAGAAAAGAAACAAGGGGTAGGTGACAAGTCCTACCAAGAGAAACGACCCTTTTTTTACAAAGCAAAGTTACAGCCACTTCAGTGTTTGATTTTCCAAGTTGTCCATATGGGATCTAGACAATTCACTTTCTAGATTATCAGCTGCTTGCTTCCTAGTTAGAACAGTAATAGTAAAACACAATGTCTAACATATAAACTGAACGATAGATTCAATAGGAACAGGAGCTGTCCTCCCCCTCTCCTATAGAAAATCCCATAACAAGGGAAAGAGTGTTTCTATTGAGTCTGTCACATACTAAGTCCAGTTTTTCCCTTTCTCACAGGGCTTACACCATCAAGAGCTTAACCCATAGAATCAGGACTGTGTCCTGCTTACCTTAAACTTGTTCTTTCTCATAGAGGAGACATGAAAGAATCAAAAAGATGTGGAGGCCTCTTTCAAATGTTTTGTAGAGATTGTCCATTTAGTGACACTGTGTTTTTAGTCTTTACCCTTTTCCAGAGCTTTGTATTTGTCACTTTGCCCAGGAGAATTACTTTTTCAGGACAGGTTCTGTCCTTCCTTTATTTTAAGTACCTCTGCAAAGCCTGTCTACTTGAAGGACTTTCTGTAAGCCTTAACCTACACATATATACTCTCTGTACAAAAGCAGCCTATGCTCCTCAACATGCCGCTTCAGGCACTTACATTCCATCTGGGTTGCATTGCCCTTTAATTATCAGTCGTCTTATTGTGATCAAGTGAACTTTTACTAATCTCCACATTTATTGTTAAGGTAAATAGATGCTGCTTTTAATCAATATGGAGAGCCACACCAATGCAGTTCAGAGTAACTTAAGTCAACTGTAAAGAGTTCAATGTATGTATAATTACAGAGGACGTCAACTATTCACTCCAGTCTAATTCAGTGTCTCTTCAGAGACAGACCTCTTCCTTTTCCTTGGTCCCACTCTCACCTCCTTTTCTTCCCCCTGCCCTGCAGAGCTGGCAAGAGGGGAGCAGCAGAGGTAGAGGAAGGAGCAGCCCTTTTGAACTTCAGGCTGTTTGGCAGATTGAAACTGCTAGGTAGAATATAAGCATGCAGGTACAATATAGAACCTTCTTCCAACAAAAAAGATTGATTGCATCTTGGCCCTGGTATTAAATGTGCCATTATCAGGAGAAGCTGAAATAATGCATCCAGTCACTTTATAAGAAAGCAGGTTTCCTTTGCAAACATAGCTATTATTTCAGCAGTACTTAAGAACTATTTCAGTAGTGGCCAGGTTGTTGCTTACTGCAATACATTTGAATTTAATATATATATATCAATTTTTTTTTTATTTTACTGTGAATTATTTCTGAAGTTCTCATTAAATTTACCATTTGTAAAGGACAGATTAAATGAAAATGACTTTTAGAAAAATAGGGCAGGAAATTATTTTGGCCTTACTGACCTGGAAGAGGTGATAATTTGCAGCAGCACCTGATACTGGGCATGTCTGACATTTTAGGTATTCCCTCACAGTTTCAGACCTTTGTACAGGTGGACTCCATCTGGGACAACCCAGCAGTCAACTTTTTGTTGCCTTGATGTAAATGAGAAGACTACAGCTGTCTTAGCAATGCAGGTGGACAACACCAATGGAAAATGAAACTTGGGCAAGGGTAATGCTAAGAAAGCATGTCTGTTATCCACAATGAGGCTCCTAACATTTGCTAAACAGCTATTACTTGTGTCTGTCCATAATTGTCCTCGTTACAGAATGGTACAATCTTTCTTAAAAACACTTGCAGAAATCTCTCTCTCCACTGACTTTTCCAAATGTAAACAACCTATACAGCATTTTCTAATGTAAAACAAATGTGGTAAGTAGGTCCCACACTAAAGAATCACTTTGATAGGAATGTCTGAATTGCTCAAAGGATTTTTAGGTGGGTTAGAAAATACTACCATTCACGTTCAGTTTACAGACCCAGTGCCATATACACATACGAGTGTCAGTAGGACTTTATATAGCAGATTATTGCTGAATTTGGACAGTGGCAGAGAGCAGATAGCTCCCTTTCTGTTTTGCAAAATGATGCAAAATAAGCTGTTGTGGGTTTTTGCTATGTATATTTCTTGTGGCTTTTGTTGTATATAGACATAACTAGTTTTCAGTGCTGATGCTAACAAATATGTGTCTATTCAGAAAACATGGCTGCAAAGTTCTCAGTTACAGCAAAGCAACTAGAAGCCAACCTTTATACAGCCCTATCTCCCCACCTCCCCTCTGTAATCCTGTTAGGTAAACTCTGTTAGTTACTCTCATTAAAATGTGACTCTCTGTAAACACAGAGAGAGAGATTGAAAACAGTGAAACAAAATGCAAGTTCCACATTTTTAAAATCTCGTCAGGAATTGTGCTAAGGAATGTGATGTTCACAACTCCCATGTGGTACTTCAAACATGCAGCTTGGTTCTCTATTATGCAGTTTGAAGGATATTTAGCAAAGCCCCTAGGTTTGTTCAGCCTGAGACAAGTACCACAAAAATGTGTGTTCTTTCACTGTTTTTGTGTAAATGGGGTGGCTGAAGGCACAGGTCTAAGAGGAAGAGGAGGCAGTGTTCTCCAGCTCTTTCATATTATCAGTGTGTAAAATCAAGGAGCCAGACCTTTCAGTCATTGCCCAAGTCATCATTCATTAGTTTCCATGTGAGCTTTATCTGAGTGAGGACTACCTGCTCCTTTGCAAAGTAAAATGTTGAAGTTTGTGCATGTAGAATCTTATGCTGGTTCAGATTAAATTTTCTGAAAAAAATTAAATGCAAAATACTTTGGAAAATGCAAAATGCTTTGGAAAAGTATGTTGCTGCATTTTGCTTTAAGCCCTGGGATTGTTTTAGAACCCTGTTTTCCCAGCAGTTAGGAAGGTGCTGATTCCCAGACCACAGAGAAGCCACACTGCACTTTTTCAGGGAGTAGATGTGGTACCCACAGAGACTGGCTGTATCCTGGGAAACACCAGGAGTGCAGGGACACCCCTTTGTGACAAAAGTGAAGACTGGAAATGCAACAAAATGGTTTTATTGGCATGCAAAGGAGAGACTTAGACCATATAACACTGAATGTTCTAGTGATGTAGAAAAAATCTGTGCTGTCTGGGTTTTTGCACTTTCAAGACTGAAATTCTAAAATAGCCTGTGCTGATGGTGCCTCACACTTGTGGGTGAATAAGGAAGAGCTTCTCTGTAAATAAACCGATTAAAAAGAAAACCAAATAGCCAAACTAGCAACTTAGTAGTTCAGTATTTGATTACCTTTTGTTAGAGTAATTTTCAAATAGCTGTTACCATAACAACATAATATATTTTTCCTTTTTTTTTTTTTTTAGCTGTTTGGGGAAAAAAAGTATTCTTGCCAGAATTCTTCCATAATAGCTTCCATTAACTTCAGTGACTTCTACTGGGGAGGCCAGTGCTGATGTCTCCTGCTGTCACAAGTCACTCAAATCCAGCAGTTGCTTTGTCTGATAAAGCAAATTTGAGCTTTATAAAATGTGGTTTTTCCCATCCCCAAATAGCAAATATCAGTAAGGATGGGATTCAGAACTGATCATTTGCCAGGAGACAAGGTGCTTGATACCTGTCAGCAGAATTGGTCCCACACTTGAAAAACTAGTTCAGACCAAACTGTAAAGATGCCCGTTTAGCATAGTGCTAGTGTACCAAATACCAAGAGATAGAGTTTATAGACATACATATTTTACAAAAAAAAAAAAAAAAAAAAAAAAAAAAAAAAAAAAAAATGCTGTAGATGGGAGTGTTTCATCACAATCAAACAAAAGTTACTATAAAAACATTTGGAAAAGGTGAAAGAAAAGGAATCCACTTTAAACATTGGATTCAAGTAATTTGCATGACTAAGAAAGAACCACTTTTCCAGATCCTCGACACACTTGACAGTGTGAGCATGTAAGCATGTCCAGACTGTTATATTTAATAAATTGTCTGCAAATACCATCTTGTTTCTTGAAATGGGGACAAAAATATTTATTTTAGCAAGGCTTCTTTTATAATCACCATTTTATAACTTTATAATAAGCTAGAACCATGTTTTAGCCTAAGTTGTCTGATTTTTTGTGAAGCAGTTAACACAGAATAAGAAAAAGCTTTCATTAATTACTTCAATGTTGTTATCTAAAATTTCTCAGAGGATAAGAAAATGTAACTACATGTTATTTCCATAGTGATTACCTGGACTGAAATGAGTATCAGCTAGCCAGCCTCTATTGGAATGCAACTTTCCTAAGGGAGATGTCCAAGTGTGTACATCCATATGTGAGTACATTTGCCCCTGTTTTCTTTGTAGTTTAAATTGACACCAGAGAAAGTATTCCAGATTTACACAAGTGCAAATGACATTCTAAAATTATTATCTGGCCATAAGGCTTCAGTGAGACTTCTGCCATAAGACCAAATCTTCTGCTGTAGTTTGTGAAGGTATTGAACATTTCAGAGAACCTGCAAACAGCAGTGCTGAAAACAGCTTTTCTAAAGATTCAGAGTAAATAGCAGTTTTTTTCTGGTCCAGATTATTTTTTTAATGTGTAGCTGAAAATATTTCTGTAAGTAAATTTATTTTATCTGCCTTTCAGACTATTTGAAAACATGCACACGATGAGTCTATTTCTGGTTTTAAAATCCTGATTCCACTTTAAAGACTACAGCAGGGCCAGCATTACACTGCCTGCTTGAGTATCTCTTTTTGCATTAGCAACAGAGTTGTCAGGTTGATCTAACACTCCTTGATCACACATCATTTGATATAAAAAGGTGAAAGTGGTGCTACAGATGCCTGCAATTTGATTGATAATGTTAAGAATGTTCACTCTCATGACTGTCCACTAGATTTGATTTGCTGTAGTGAGGTTACTCAGTCTGAGATAATTTCAAACAGGCAATAAATCATCAGTTTTGAAATCAAGTCACAAATACTAGGTGCTCTTTTTTTAGTGCTCTGTGTTGGTTGCATGTGCATATGAAAAATGTTAATGAGATGTATTAAATCTATAAAAAACAGAATCTTTTGCATTCATACCACTCTGCTGCAACTAGGATTGAGATTTAAACAAAAAAGGCTTTCATACCCTGCTGCTGTGTGACCAGTCATTGTAGGTTACTCTAGAACTCATAACTACTGAGGAGACTTGAAATGGGCAGTATTTGAACTTCTGAGCATGGTCTATAATCTTACTTAATAATTACATCAACTGTGACAGTTTAATTCAGTGTAGGTATCCAAAACTATTTTTGAAATTAATAATAGGCATGCTTTATAGCTTATGTGTGTCTTAACTGTTTTAATATGACTTTTTAAGTAGTTCAACAATTTAGAACAATTACATAACATTTTTCCTTGCTAACTTCTAAAACAGCAACAAAAATGTTTCTTTGCATTTACAGGGTTGAATATAGTTAAGTGACCTCTACAAAAGGCTTCCTCTTTGAAGTGTTCTCTGAAGAGAGCTTCAAGGCAACTGAGTGTCTCAGATTGTGATTTTGTAAGGTTTTGATGCTAGAAAATTGTTTAACAAACAGCTTCAAAATATTTAGATTTTGATTAATAACACACAGTGCCATGGTATTTAAATAATATGAAGTATGAAATCTCACATGTGGCAGAAGAATGTGTTCCACATGCTTAGGAGAATAGGGATGGGGGGGATACCAATGTCTGAGCAGGAGGGAAATAGTTATACAAAGCCAATTAAACTATTCTTTAGGAATGTATTAAACTGTTGTCCCTACTTGCACCAAAACTTTTCCTCCAGCTTTGTGGCTGGAAAGGATGCTCCTTCAGCAGCAGGGAGTTGTGGTTACCATTGCTTTGTTCTTCAAAAGCCCTCATTGCACATGAGAGTGCAGAACCCTGGATTTGGTTACCCTGGGGTACCCGGCAGTGAACAATTTGGGGGTATTAGCCAGTTTAATTGTTCAGCAGAACAATGCTCACTCTGAAATAAACCAGTCATACGGCCTCAGAAGTTTTGCTTGTGGTTAAATCCCTCTATAGTTTAACAATCTTCTTAAATGTTGGAACTTTACTGGTAAAAGAAGTTTTACTCTGTCTAAGGAAGTTCAGTGCTATTGTACATAGAGTCCTTCCAATGAAAGAACTTGAACTGATGTGAAGTCATACTGAACTGGCCTAGGCTGAAGAGTTCATTAAAAAAATTCTGCCTCACTTATAATTACTACTAGATTAGGATCCCATCTAATCTCATAGTAATTATATATTAGCTGTATATATTAGCTCTAGGATGAGATCTAATATTTGCATACAAGTATTTATTTTATTAAATTAGAAGGAGAAAA
Source organism: Florisuga fusca (assembly GCA_038090715.1). Taxonomy (NCBI): domain Eukaryota; kingdom Metazoa; phylum Chordata; class Aves; order Apodiformes; family Trochilidae; genus Florisuga; species Florisuga fusca. The sequence continues at coordinate 6,442,787 of JAAWXA010000031.1, read as the reverse complement.
GACCTACCCAACTCTGGTGCCATATGCTTATACCTTAGTTGCATATACACCTTTTTAAATATCAAAACAGAAAGAACTCACAACTTTAATTTCTATTTTGGGACAAGACAAAGAGAAAAACAAAAGAAAAAACAAAAAAACAAAACAAAATTCATTAAAAAAACCCCAGTTTTCTGTGATGGAAATGAAATGTAAATTAATCAGCTATTTGCTGTGAATACATTAACACTGTTAATATGCAAGTTGTCATTTAACACGCCAGTGCAATGCCACAACTGTCCAGATGTGACACTGTCAAAAGATGAGGTGTACCTGTAATTTTTTCTGAATTCAACTTTTTTGCTTGCTTGTTCAGCGTGACTGGAAGTAGTATGTAGCCACAGAGATATGTACAATTGAAAAGACTCATAACCTTTATTTGTGAGCAGCTTCACATTTGATCTATCAGTCTGAAGAAAATTCTTCCAAGTGCAGCTCTCTGTGAGTGCTGGGTAGTGGTTACAATAAGAATATACTTTCAGCAGTGCACTGCTGCCTAAAATGGACATCGACACTGAAGTGATGCTGTCTTCAGATCAGCATAACCATGAGTGTTAAAAATGCAAGGAAAAGAGCTCCTTCTGCAAGCCATACTAATTATATCTAGCCCACATTTGCAAATTGTTTAATTGTAAGCATTCCCAGACTGGTATTACTAAATCTCAAGGATTATTTCACAGTTGTTGGTATCAAAATTAAAAATAGTCTCTATTTAATCTTCTTCAGAAGAGCAAAAGCCAGATGAGGTGAAAACAAACCATAAATAATAAATAAAAGCCCTGCAATCAAATGTCTTGCTACCTAACAAAATTAGTATCTAATGACTGTAATCTAACTTCAGAATCAATTACAGAATTTCCTTTTTAGCGTTCATTCGCACCACCACAGAGATAATATAATAAAGATTTTAACAGAATACTTTACTTTAATAAGCGGGAATGTGACAAAATTTTGTGATTCAGGGTGTTGGGACTTTAAAATGCCCTCTTTAATCTCAGCTAAACGGAAGAGAGTCTTTTAGACTTCTTAAACAAAAACACATTTTACTGAGCATCCAGAAGAAAAAAAGCACCAAGAGCCTTTTAGATCAGGATATTTTTGTTCAGGTGTTTCCCCTGAATTCCCAGTCTGTATGTGCACATATCTGCTGCAGTTTACAGTCTGGCATAACTTCACATTTCAAAATTAAGTAGGCTGGTATTTCTTCAGCCAATGATGCTGAAAGGTGCATACTGAAAAAGGGCAAAAAACCTTAGAGCCTTAAGATGTCTCTTTTGTGAAAATGCTTGCAGTCTCTAGGAATTCCAGGAATATAAAAGCACAGTGCTGAGGTTGGTGACAAAATGCTTTTTACTAGTGGGCTCTTTGTCAGGTACAGGCAGACTAATCAAAGCCTGAGGTTGCCTTGTTGTTGTTATAATTTTTTCTTTCAAAGCAGATTGGTCTTTGAGATACTGGAGCATCAGTTTTTCATCTGGTGGATTGTTGACTTAACCTATGAGGCTTCACAATCAAATCCTTCTGTCGGGGTGTGATTTACAGAACTGGCACTGGGCAGGTTCAAGTTAAACCATTTGTATCTATGTCACTTCGGCCGTGTCTTGTTTTGAGAGCAATTAAAAAAATAGGTCATGTTTTGTTCTCTGGAGGTACTGCTGTTTCTGGTTCTCCCAAAATTTAAACATTTTGCATGCATCAGACTTTTTCAGGAAGCTGGCAGGGTAAATGGAGTCCCCTGCTGAGCAGCTAATAGGGGAACTCACACTTCCAGGAAAAATGTGTCTAATGGGAGAGGATTACAATAAATCTGGTTTGATGCACATTGTTTCTTAAATGTTAAAGGAGTGGCTTCAGTATCCTGCAGCTTCTGCATCCCACTTGTAGCTGGAGTCAGGTATATTTGCAAATTTTTTGAAGGCTGAAAGTTGTAAAGAGGAGTTATCAGCTCTCCTTAGAAATGCAAAAATTAAAGTAATTGGTTTACCTTTATTGCCTCCTTCGAAATGCTGCATGTTATTATTGTGAGGTCAAAGACACAACTATGGGGGAGTTTTGAGGTTGAACACTGAGTGCTTACATATTTATTCCACATTAAGTAGAGAAACTAAAAGAAGTAGAACTACTTTTGAAACTATTTTATAAACAATCTCAGTGCATAGATAATATTGATATGAAATTGACTACTGAAGTAACAAAAAAAAAAATCCACAAAAAACAACAGCCTCCCCTCCCCCCCTGAAAATATTTATTTTGTACATGTAATGTTTACATTTGTGCACAGCAAACTCTTAGAGGCAGCATCTCACTGACCGTGTTTGTGATTCACAGACTACTGGGACCTTTGGATTATTTCTAAAGAAATCTGTGAAAGATGGCTGAGAAAATAATGCCATTGACAGAATTCTGACCGCAATTGTGCAATTAATGGCTTTAACTCATCTTGCAGTTTCCTGAAAAACTACAGAAGCTTTCTAGTTTGTTTTTGTTTGGTTGGTTTGTTTATTAGCCTGGAGGGTGCCAAGGAGTCCTTGAGCTTTGTCCCTTTTCCAAAAGCCCTTGCTTGGGTGTTTTTAAAACAGCTCTGTGTTTCTCAGCTGGGCAGAAGGTATTGAACAAGGCTAGGTAAGAGGCCAGTTCAGGTTTTTAATTTCCATATTCCTCTCCTTATTTTGAGGACTAGACAGTGCATCACAACTGCTCTGTCATTCATACTTCCAGGTACAGTCTGGGAAGGTGGCTGGGGTTTTTCTATGATCTATACAAATCATGTGGTATGTTTTTACCAAGTGCTTTAAGAAACATGGCTATTTGAGATATTTTTGTAGGTAGCACAGCTGATGATCTGACAGCTTCAATGCCGTGGCGGTCATCTATCTCCTCATGTTATCACAGCAGTGAGATGAAAGGCACTACTGACCATCATCTCTCCCCTGACTGAATGCTGCTCTTAGGCATTTTGTGCTTGACAGTACACCTCTCCAAAGAAGTGGGAATCTTAAGCTCGAAAAAATCCTGAGGCAAACGGTATTTTAGTCTCATCTAATTCCAGTGATGTACCAAGGGCTGAACAAAAATACGGAGAAATAATGTGAGAAGCTTGAGATCACCTCTGGCCTGAACCAAGAGGAGCTCCTACTCTGCCTTGCAGATGGGTGAGTTTGCAAATGTTGCTTCTGCTGTTTGTAATTCTCTTGAGTATATGACCCACAAGACTGAAAGGGAGCTGATAGCTCTCCTGTGTTGCCACATGCTAACAGCTCAAAAATCAAATATAGGCAGAATGTCATCATGAGTTTCCTAAAATAAAATGTCAGGAGTTGGTAAGTGCATTGAGATTTTCATTGGGGTGGACTTTGTGACTCAAAATATTTATTGTTCAATGCATTTAAAAGTAGCCTGTGTTTCTGCTAGGATCAATCAGAAAGCATTATCCAACATGAAAAGTGTCAGGGACAGTTGCTGTGAAAATGGTTAACTTGTATCTGAGATTCACCTGTGAAGTCGTCTGGATTTCCAGTTCTATCCAGTGAAATAAGTAATGAATGTGTCAGTTCCTGGTTTTGTTCTAATGTATAGTGACTACTGAGGCAAATTCTTACTCGTTAACATTCTTCATTTTTAATGGCATTTTTTTATACTGTCTCTTGCTCTTCTGTGTATTTTAATTATCATTTTGCTTTGAAAACAAGGAGTGGCTTTGCTTTGCTCTTTGCATAACAAAATCAAGACCTTCATCCTGAGGTTTCTTCCCTGAGTCTGTTAAGTTAGGTGCAACTTAAATACATACAAACCTTTTCTAGCTTTTTGGCTGAAATAATGAAATTGATAGAGGTAGTGGTCAAACACTACTTTTGCTAGTACTTCTCTAAAACAAATAATGATTAGGAGTGAAACTTGCAGATTCAGACTGCAAGTATGTTTCCAATCTAGAGGTTAAGAAAAGAGGAGCAATCATTCAAGTTATTATTAAATAATGGACTGAAACTTCCATTTGAAAAGAGACTTCATAACTCATCCTAGGTAAAATGAAAAGAAAAATACCCTTACCTGGAAGATAAAATATACTAATACTGGTCTCAACCACCTACTTGGAGAAATTGGGTATAAATCGATAGGAATTGGGTATTGAAGCAGGGGTACCACTGAAACTTTGACTGATTCTGTTAAGTCTTCTCCCACTTTGTGCTGCAAAACAATCTCTATCTTCTTCTTAGCATGGTTGGGCACAGCCTTGTAAGTATCCATGTTTTCCAGAGGCTATAAATGTTTCAGATGTGTCTGCCAGGCCATACATCAGTTATGTTTCAGCCTTAGCCAAAAATAATGACACTTCATTGTTACTGAACTAGCATAAGACAGCTATTCAAACCTGGCCACCTACCTGCACATTCCAACCTAAAAAACACTGTGAGGGAAGAAAATTGGGAGTGGGATCATAATTTGGCAGATACATATAATAAATTAGAAATCTTCCCAAGGCTTTTCACTGCACCAGCAGTGCAGCTAAATAGCTGTCACTGGGGCACTGAGTAAGAAATAATTAACACAAACGTTTAACAGAGTATGTAAAAAGACCACAAAACCAAACCAAAACAAGAACAAAATCACAAAAGCAACACTAAATTCTAATGGCATTGATGTACTTGGTTAGTATTTTGCAACTAAATTTTTTACTCTTTTAAAATCACTAAAAGTCTTGGAGGATTAAGTTACTCTGCCACTGCTATCAAATAAGTTATGAAATATTTTATCATATTTTTATCCCTATTTTCCCCCCCATTTACATTACAGCATGTTAAAGATTTCCATTGTTCAAATCAGTGAACTGACGTTATTCATTCAGATATTGACTCTAAATGTTTTCACACTTTTGGTTTCCATCATGTATTTGACATAACTCAAATGTAACTAATTAGTACCGAAGTACAACTTTTTATTTATCACATTTTTGCAGATAGATTTTTAAAGCATTTACTCTGATTACTTGTTTGTTATGATACACTGCTTCAGATTAGAACCTTGACTTATTTTAATAAGGATTCTGAAATCTATTAATACATCCTGCATGTAAAAGGCCTAACAGGAATGCTGTTATTTCCATAACATAGTGGTATTGCAGTAAAAATCTCAAAGTGATTGTCTTTTCACCATTTTATTCAAAGATGTGCAGTGCTAATACTTATTCCTCAACTTCAATATCATTTTGGAACCACTGTCCTGAGAAGTAGAAAATATTAGAAAGAAGGCAAATTATTAATGCAGAGTGGCATAGTCATCAATGAGCCACAAAACACACTGTTAAAATGATGCTTTTACTAACATGGCACAGTCTCTGCTGTAGTACTGTATGCTCTAAAAGCTGCAGATATATTTTAGAAAACACTGATGAAGCCATTACTGCTCCATCCATTTGTTCATAGTATATATCATTATTCAAGAAATTTAAGGACTGTAATGATGGAAAATCACACAGAAAGAAAAGAAAAGGAACATGGACTTTGTCAGAAACAAGGGCTACATTTTTATTCAAGAGGCCCATAATGATGGAAAATCACAGTGAAAGGCAGAGACGAAACAGGGATCCCATAAAGGACTGACACATGACAGTGGCACAAGTAGTAGAACAGTCATAGCAAGTGGATAAAAATAAATAAAACAAAATTAACTAGAGAAGAGCTGGGCTCGGGGATGAAGCACAAAACAGAAACAAATCACAGCAAATGCTGAAGATTAATTTCAAAGAATCTGCTGAGAATGAGTGGAGAGACAAGTTGCATCAATATTAATGAAGCTGAAATAGAACTCCAAACGACCACGAGTACAAAATGGCATACAAAGCATTTTCTTTTAAATAGGTTGGAGATTGGATCACGAGACCTTCACAGACATGAAGAGAATTCACAAAAGATGGTATTATGGGAAATGTGATAAACAATTACAACAAAAATCTTTAAAAATAACTGTAGAAATATTAATTAAGAGTGCATATATTTATTTTCAAACAGTGGCTTATAGATGAAATATTCAGGAAAGTAAGAGAAGAATATTTTCTGATACCCAGTGTTCTATAAATATCTTAAAGGGATCCCTTACATCTTCAGGTACCAGTCTTTGACTTTTTTTCTTTTTTTCCAGTCTAAGACAGCTAGACACCTCAAATCCTTAGCGGTATATTCTACTTCAAGTTTGCATAATGTGCAAGGAAGTATTATTGCCCACCTTGTAACGAAAAAGTAATAAATGTTACATATAGGTTGGCAGTTAGAGCTTTGTGCAGGCAAGAAATAACCTTTCTTCCCAAATTACTTAAGCTACCCACTGATATTAGACAGCCATGACTACAGGCTATGGAGCTTTCAGAATCTCTGATTCTTGACATTAAAAATTTCTGCCCTACTAGCTGACAACTGTATTTACTTCTCGTTAAATAGCTTTTGGTAGAAACAAGGGGTCACACTTCAAGAACCTGATTTCTAAGAAAGACCAACACAAATGTGTAATTTCTCAGATGATGTTGTCAGGAGTCCTGAAAACTGTACCTGGCATGTCAAACTTCGTAAGATCTCCCTTAGTGAGAAAGCAGGGTGAATGAGTCCCTTTCCTGATAAAGATGGCCCTTCCCTATGAAAATTCCTCCTGACAGGCAAAATTTCAGTGTCACAGAGATGCCGTCAATTGATCTGCCTTACTTATGTGACAAATTAAACTATTAAGGGTTTTGTATCTCACACAAGATTGGCTGCATGTGTTTCCTTCCTTTCAGAGCAGGTCAGGGCTGTGACTTCAGTGCCTTCCCACTGCTGGGCTGTCACCACCTTCCCTGCTCCAGGGCGCCCACTGCCCTGGCTGGAAAGGCACTCACCTTTCTTTTATGTTGCAGCAAAGAAATAGCAAGGAAAGCTATTGAGTGGATGAAAAATACTTTGTAAGCTAAAGTTTCAGTTAAAAAGGGAGACTGAGATATAAAATACTGGCATGAGGATATAAATTACATACATATATATAATTTATATAAGATAGTAGATTAGATTTGCCAGAAGAATAGTTATTTGTGGCAGGCCATGCTCTCATGTTTCTCCAGGGTGCAGGTGTTACATAGTGGCAGCCCAGAGTTAAACTCTGTAGCAAAGTCTGCATCAAAACATCCATGCTGTTAAGTCATACTTCGGTTGTACCCACAAAACTATAAGGATTGTGAGGCAACAAGATTTCTGTCATCGTGTTTCATTTTTTAGCATGGTAATAGTAAACTTGACCACTTGGTAAGTGATTTCTCAGTATTTACAATAGGATTTCACTCTCTTTCCAGCACTCCTCTGCAGAGATGTTCTCAGGCTGTCAGCAGGCTAGCAAGCACTTCTGGTGTGCCCTGTTCTGCTCTGCTGTGTCAATCTCCCTTCCCAGCAACCAGCAGGGCAGGGCTGGACTTTTCCTGTCACTGACCTGAATGTAATTCTCATTTTGGGAAAACAGGGCATGGGATACAATGGGCTGCTGGATGGTGGCATGTGCCTAACTTGGAAACATGAGGACTTTATGATCTCTGGAACTGCTGTGGGCCCTTGTTTTATGCTGGCACCACTGATAGTGTGCATATGCCAGTTGTGTCCTAAGTTTCATCATGACAAACCCCACGTTTACAGATCAGGGTACTGCAGTTTGGAATAGAAACTTAGGAACAACGGGGAAAACATTGGTGTGGAGTGAAGCTTTTCTGAGCTGCTAAGCTTTTTCAAGGAGAGAATTATGAAGTTACAAAGTAGCTAAGAGGTCCTCTCCACAATGCTTAAATGAGGCATAATTGTATTGTGACTTTTTTTATAAATAAGGGCACTACCATGAAATTAAAGAAAAAAGAATATATATATGAGCCAAGGTTTAAATTGCTTTTTAAATTGGATTTTTATAATATAGTAGCTGAATTACTAGGAAGTAATAATTGGATTCTTATCATAACCACAAGAACACAATACCAGCAGTTTGCTGTTAGTATTTACATGTAAATTGAAGCATTACACAAAACAAATCTCCGTTGTATTTACAGAGATCACTGTAATCCTAATGTAGAACAGCAACTGTTATCCACCTTCTCTAGGGGTGTGGTGCCAACATGGTATTTCTGAATAGGTCTGGGGTATACACCTCTGCACTGGGTTCTCCATCAGCAATGGAACCAGAGCTGCAGCTGTTGCAGTTTCAGTGAGGTCTCTAGCTGACCTGGAAAAGGCTGCAGATTTTCCAGAGCTTAAAGTATTCTTTGCTGTTTTGCTGATGGTGTCCAAACAATTGCCCACAAGTACCTACCCCAGCCTCTAGAAATGTAAATGAAGAGCATTAATCAGTTTTATCTGAACTCTTTGGGTTACAAAATATTTTGTAACCTGAAGTTTTGAAGTAAACCAAATAAAATTTAAATGAAATTTAAAACACTTCAAGGATTGTTGCATGATGTCCTTCAAAGTTTTGTTTGGTTTTCATTTCACAGTAATTTTGAAAATTGTATGTGGTGTATAAAAAGTATAGTTTACATTTTACTTATGTAGCTTATTAGGTAACTTATCTCGTTCTTTCACCAAAATAGACTGTATCTAATCAGGCTAGAAAATAACTAGCTCAATATGTGTTATTCTAGGCCCAGAATGAGGTTTGTGGCTTTTTCTCTGAGAACACATCTTTAAGTTAAATTACCAGATACCTCAATATATGAAAAGAAGTTATTAAATCTATCATAAAAACATCACATCGCAAACATTTTTGTGTACTAGAAGAGAAACATGAAATGTCTTTGAAAGCTAGCAAAAGTCTACTATTCTTGTGTGGGCATTTAGCTTCATACAGTTAAAAAAATCTAGACTAAATGCCAAGTATTATATTATTTTAGCTTAGTATGTTGTAACTTCAAACTTGCACCTCACAAAATCTAGACGTTAGAGACAAGCTAGAAAAAATATATATTCCCTAAAGTTTCTTCTTTGCTAGTTATCTCCCAGGCTGCTGGACATGCCCAAATATTTTTAGAAAATGGATTCCAGAGTAAATACTTCAGTGGGCTTATTCCTAGTCAGCATTTTTGTAGGGTTGAATTACCTGCTCTTCAGTGTTAACATCCCCAGCACTAAGTAAAATGAAATCTAAACTTTTTTCTTAGACCACTACCATTTCTTCTAACAGTCCCTTCATATCTTAGGGTTTCACTTGAAGAAAAAACGCCCGTGGTCATGCTACAATGGTACTAGTATTGCCCATTCCATGATCAGTCCCAATTTAAGATATTTTTCTCTTTTTTTATTAGTAGTATACATAGAAGTATTTTTATTTTAGATTGATATTTGCTTTTATACTGCTGTATTTCTAGGCTACTGAAAAGTTCAAAGTAGACCTACTATTTTCCAACTAAAATTTAATTAAACCTCAGGTAATTTCTTCTACTGTAGTATCTCTCTTTTTGGCTTTCTCTCTGCGACCAAATCTCTCTTTCACTATTGTCACTGTGAAAATCTCAGTACCCATTATTCTTGTTAGTGTCATCATCCATGTTAAACTTAGGAAATTCAGCTGAAATTTCCAGCCTCACAATCTAGTAATATTATCAATATGTTGCAGATCAGAGTCTTCTGTGTGATAGGCTTCTAGACTGCTGAAGCCTGAGATATTGCAGAAAAGGGGTGAGAGATGTTGTATGCCACCACAGCAATCTTAACTGATATGGGAGCAGCACTAACAGCATTAAAAACCTGACACCATTCTTAAAACAAGGGTAGTTAGCACACTACAAAAGCATGAAAATGACTAAGTATGAAATGCAAAGTATAGTATGAATTTAAACATATAAAGAATGGTATAAGGTTAGACTCTCCATGAAACTGTATGAACTCACAGTTAATAGAACAAACCCTATTGAACCCTACCAAACATAAGGTTTAGAAGTATTGTATTAAAGAGCAGTTCAGCTGGGTGATGACTACCTTTAAACTTCACAGAATTCAATGAACACCACTTAGTTTAGACGGTGCCCTTGAGTATCATTTCTTTTTAGTGCTGAGTGTATTTATTACTGGGAGTCATCCAGCTCCCTCCAAGTGCCATGGACCCGGGCAATTTGGAAGCTGTGGTGTGCAAAAGCAGCTGTGTTCTTCTCACCCCCTGGGCTGCACCGAACATTGCCTGGTCACAGCAAGGATCAGGGGCCCTGTCTTTATTCTTTCAGTTCTACAAAACCACTTATTTTTGCAGTTAGCAGAGACTTTGCAGTAAATATATGTTCTGGGCAGCAAAAAGCAAAGACTATGTTGGTGGCACAAACCACAAGGTGTTTGTTTTATTACTCTCCCTTAAACATTGTTTTTAATCAGGTACAGTTGCTCCAGGGCTGTTTGACTTCTGCACGTGTTCCAGCTGTATAATAAGCTGTATTTGTGCACCACTTCTGCACTGGGGAGTTGACATTGAGATGTATATTTTTTTTTCCATTAAACTTATAAAACATATTTTGAATGTAATATTATTAAGATTATTATAGTTTAAACTATGTATGACAGTTTAAAATGAGGTTTTCACCGTTATGACAGATTTGCACATGCAGCCAAGTAGGGCAAGCCATGACTCTGAAAGCAACTTGAAATAAAAAGCATGTAAGATGAAATATTACCTTGCCAAGAGATGATTTCTAGCTGAAGAAATCAGATGCTTTATCTATCTGTATTTAGTGAAATGGCCATGCTAACAGTAAATTAGATACAGAGATTAATGGGGGGGAGGCATTATTACAGAGTTGTGTGAAGAGCATAAACTTAAAAAATATAATTAAACTTGCTAATTTTTGCACACACAGACTTCTGCACCCTATGTAGACATACTGAAGTACAGCAACAAAAGTAGTAAGGATCTTAACAATTTCTTTTTCTCTTCCAGAGTTCAGCTATTGTAGGCTCTGTTATTATATATATATATATAATATATACACACACTTCTTTACTTCATGTAGCAAAGTGTTTATGCCTGTATTGTGTTTATGAATTGGTAAGGAAAAGAAAAAATTAAATTTAACTAAATACCAACTTTTTGGTCACAAACAAATACTCAGCAAAGTTAAATATTTTTATTTCAAGAAGGCAGCCAAGAAGTTTATCTTTTGAGAGCTATCATGTTTGTTCTAAAAAGACAAACAACAATTTTGTCCAACAAAATGTTATTATGGTGATTTAATATTTAATATTGATAATTGATAATAATATTGGTATTTAATAAATAGAAAAGCTCCCCCAAAGCAGCTTTTCAGAAAGTTTGTTGTCTTATGAAGAGCTGGGCAAACCCATCCCTATTGCTGTGAAATTCTTGCATAACCCTACTTTCAGGACAAGCATGGATAAAAGTGGGGGCTGTCTTGAAACTTTAGAAGACTGGAGAACTAATTCCTGGAATGGAAACTAATTTTGGGTAGTGAAATTCATAATTTAGGGATGTGAAGAATGCAGGGGCTGGCCTGTGGTTATTTATAAATATTTTTTGTTAATTTCAGTATTTCCGAATATTTGTTGTAGTAATCCATTAGCTTAATTAAACAGCTATGTAACTACATTTTATTCTGAAGTAGTTGGTTGATACTTTTTTTCCCCCTAATAAATGTAGAGTGTTGGATTTTAAGACAGTAGAAAGACCATACCATCATGTTACAAGAACTGTTACTGGTTATCACTATACTGACAAAAAAGCTCTGAACAGATACAGCACTCTTTTCCTCAACCATATTGCTGCAAAAATCTCATGTCACTGAAAAAAAAGTTGTAGCAACCATTTCTTATGTGTAATCCCAAATTAGGCTTAGTAAAAATTTTATTTTCTTAGAAAAAAGATTTTTTTTTTTTAATGTTCAAGATTACACTCCTTTTATTGTGACAGAGATGATATATAATCTGAGGATACTCTCACCTTGACTCCTTCACTCTGGTGTTTTTCAAGTTTTGAGAATTTTATCTTATGGACTTAAAATAGGACATGCTATAAGAACAGTTTTTACTGCCATCTCTCCTTCAATTTTCTTAGCAGGCAAACACTTGACGGTGCCTATCCTTAATGGTTCAGAGAAGTAGAGCCTGAGTTATAGAAAATGGCTAATTTTTTGAAGAGTCCTCGTCTGACTCCTATAACATTCCACAATTAATTTTTCATAGCTTCTAAATGGTTCATATTTTCTTCTTGAAATCTGTACTTTATTCCCTCTCAAGAGGATGATTTATTATTTATTAAATGGCCACATAAATTGTTATAAATAAATCCCAAGGTGTTTACAATGGGCTCCTCTGGCCATAGGCTATCTTTATAAATATCTAGGTAAGCATGAACAGAAATCTAGGAGTCTGCCCAACCACCAGTGCTCCTTTGAATCCAAAAAGCATATGGATGCTCAGGGCACTTCCCTGGATGATGGGTATTTCCCCTTTCCAGTGCTTATTGCACCAATGCAGGACTTTTGGGTTGAGAGACAGAAGACCAGGAAATTTGAGCCTACGTCTCTGCCTGCAGTGAACAGTTTTATTCTTTGTGTCTTGATGCTTCCCTTTCATTTGTGGTATTTCCACAAGTGTCCAGGTTCTTGTTTTCAGTTTCCTTGCAAGCCATAATCAACTTGAAAAGCCTTTTGAGGTCACATTTACTGAAAAAGCCTATAGAGAAGGACATCCTAAATAATAGCATCAAACATTTTGGGAGGGCAAATTTAGGTTGAGAGAATGATTGTCTTCTCACTTAGGACTTTTTCTTCTCTCTCCTATTTTTTTTTTATTTTTTTTTAAACAGAACTTAGATGAAAAAGTAATTATTTTTCAGTTAACCCAGCCTGCAAGGGATCTGCCTGGGTAATGCAGGGTTTGGCCTTCGTTTCATCCAGGTGTTATTCCCCCTCTCCTTAGGGTCAGGACTTTGTTTGGTGCTAAGGGTCCTTCTAGGACAGACATGTGCATGGACTGGGGTGATGAAGGTCTGTCCCTTCTGTACTTAATCGTAGCAGCTGAGGTTGCTTAGGAAGGCCCAGGGGAGACCCCAATGCTCCACAACATCCTGGAAAGAGATGACAGTGAGGTGGGGTTGGTCTCTTCTCCCAAGTAAGCGACAGGTCAAGAGGAAACGGCCTGAACTTGCCCCAGGGGAGGTTCGTTGGGAAAGATTTCCTCTGTAAGGGGGCACCCAGAGAAGCAGAGGAGCCACCATCACTGCGGGTTCTAACAGACGTGGGGACGAGGTGCTTCGGGACAGGGTTCAGCGGTGGATTCAGCGCTGCCTCATCGGTCGGACCTGATAACCTCAAAGATAACGTTAACGCAGACTTATGGAGAAAAGGACAAGAAAAATAAAAAGCTGTAGGAAACAGACAGCGAAGGCAGACCGGAAGGGCGGCCGGGGTGGGACGGCACGGCACGGGGCGGGACGGTTCGGGACAGGACGGGGCGGGACGG
>JAAWXA010000031.1:6385637-6428832 GCA_038090715.1 Florisuga fusca | reverse complement strand
GTCTGTGTGTCTGTGTGTGTTGCTTCCCGGCCTTTCCCAGGCCGAGGCCTCCCGGGCTCGGCTGCCGCGCACTCTGGGAAGGAGGAGGACGGGGACGGGGTGGAGGGTGCGCGGCGGGTGGCTCAGGCTGTGGCGGGGCCTTCAGCGTGAGTGTGTCTGTGCTTTCAGATGCCCCCGAAAAAGGGAGGTGACGGGGTTAAGTCGCACCCGATCATCGGGAGGTTTGGGACGTCCCTGAAGATCGGGATCGTCGGGCTGCCAAACGTGGGGTAGGTGGGCAGGGGAGCGCGGGGCCGGGGGCCGGCGGCCGGGAGGAGGAGTAGGCCGGACCTGAGTTTGCCTCTGTTCCAGGTAGAGTGACCTAACGCAGTTTGTGGGTGAAGCCGAGGCGTACACGTCAAGTCTGTTTGCTCAGTGATAGACTTGCGTCTTTAGCTTGAACTACTCGTAGGTGGAGCGATGTAAAACACTCAGGTAATGTGAGGCTGGTATGTGCAAGTCTGGACAAGATAATAGTGAAGAAATAAAATTTTTAAAGAGTCTTTGCAATTGTTGAGTTTTAGAAAATGCCATATCTTTTATATTTCATGACTTCCACCGTTGGCTATGTGTAATGCAAGTTTTTACGCAAATTCCCTTTAAATTTTATTTTTTCTGAGAGGTTAATGCACACAGGAAGGGGTTTGTTAGTGATATCCTGAGTGTCTCTAGCAGTGTAGAGGACTTCAGTTCTTGAAACTTCTTCAGAGTTGGTAATGAAAGAAGTTGTGTAAGTTACAGTTTGGAAGGGATGATGGAAGGTGAATTGCTTTCTGTCACACACCTCATCTCTAGGTGTTACAGCTTCTCAAAAGGAGCTGTGCTTGAGCACTTAAAAAGGATGTATCTGGACAGTATCTGTGTGAAACTATTGGTATTAGTTTGTGTATCATATTTACTAAAAGAAGCTCAGAGTGTTCTCAGGCTTTAAAAAGAAGAAAAATCTTCAAGAATGTCTCAGAGCCATAAGTACTGTGTTCTTGTCTTTTTTCTTGTAACTTATTTTTCAGAGTGCAGGTGAGTGGCACACCAGAAAGTAATTGGCAGTAACATTGTATAATGTGTCACTGGGGAAAAACAGTATAACATCCAGTTATACTGGAACTTTGAAAGAAAATCATGGCTGACTTTTGAGCATGTTGGCTGTGTGCAGGGAAGCTTTTAGATTTTTTTTTTTTTCCCCATGGCTGAGAAGTTACGTGAAACTTAAAAACCCCACCAATTTAGGGTATTTATAGTAGAAGATTCAGTTGCTGATTAAGAACTCTATCACCAACAACTCAAGAATTGCTCTATTTTGGTTTAATAACTGCCAGCCAACAAAATAATCAGCTACTTAATTTGACTGAGACCACTTGCAGTATTTTTCCATTGATATTTAGCAAGGGTGGAAAAAGTTTGGTAAGGTAGAGCTGTGTCTTCATATGCACAGAAGATTACTTGTAATGGATTAGCTGATGTGTTTTGCTTTTTTATAGCCCTTTAGTCTCTTTTTAATTGTTGACTTTTATTGTTTAGATACTGAAATTGTGCTAATATGTAAATATGAAGAAGCAATGCAGTTGTGGAAAGAGCTGCTGAGTCTTGGCAAAACTATTTCCCCCAGAAGAAGCTTGTGTGAAGCTGTACTTTGCTTTTGACTTAAAATTTCTTTGATAGCTGACGTGCAGTGTAGTCACAGGAATTTTCAATTGCAAGGAAGAGAAGTAAACTTAATTGGCATTCAGTGGGACACTGTATTTAGAAGTGTATTATACTTGAATCAGGGCAATGGTCACTGTCCTTGAAGTAAAGGGAAAGTACAGTGTTGCTTTGGGGTTGGAATTGGTTATGTTCCTCTGCAGCCCTTTTAAATGCTTCCAACTTGAATTTCTCAAAGACTGTGTATATTTCATTTATAGGAAATCAACATTTTTCAATGTGTTAACGAAAAGTCAAGCAGCAGCAGAAAATTTTCCTTTCTGTACTATTGATCCAAATGAGAGTCGAGTACCTGTGCCAGATGACAGATTTGACTTCCTCTGCCAGTATCACAAACCTCCAAGGTAACTCAAATTCTTCATATTGTTCTTCAGTTAAGCAGCTGAACTCAAGGTTTTCATAGAAGTGTAATGCAACTATAATGTTTTTAGTTAAGTTTTTATTGTTATCTGCTTTAGAATGTGAAATCTAACCTGGATTATATTTTTTCCCCTGCTCAATATGAACTTTGTGGTATGACAATGAGAAATCCAGGAGCTGCTACTCATTGCTGAGCACCATTTGGTGCTTGGTGTTCCTGTCTTTGAAGGTAGTGGCTCCCAGATGCACTGGAGGATCTTCTGAAGAGCTTTGGAAAATGAACAGTAGTGGATGTACCTAACGTGTCATGAGGTTGTTGATTTGTAAGATTTCCCCCCTGTATTTTTTATTACTCAATATATTGTATATGCTGTAGGTGGCCAAATAGACAAGTATCTGTCACCATACCTGTGTCCTCAGTCTTTTGGCACTAAGCTTTATGAGCAGCCTTTTTTATGCTGACTTTCTTCCTTTTTAGAGTCTCTGCTACTTTTTGCCCTGTATATTCAGGGATAGTTCTACAATATCTCTCTTATAATTGTTTCCTTGCACTAGGAATGTATTAATTTTGTCACATAAATGGATTTTGCTGTTTGACTGTTGCCATAATCTGCTTTATATGTTAGTGTGGGGAATGGATTTTTGCCTGAACAGTAAAACGTAAGGTGCTTTCAGAAAACAGAAACTGAAACACACACTTGTGACTTCTTAATTTCAGTTTGCAGTTACTTGCAGAGGTATCTTGAATGAAGTAAGTGTACATAAATCATAAGACAAATTAGCATGCATGTCTGTGCTTTGGTTCAACACCTGGGCCTTAGTTTTAGAGCCAGACCATGCCTGCAATTAAAAAAAGGTGATTAGTCACTGACAAAAAGTCCATTTGTTGACTTAATTTCAGGTCCAGACAAGTTTTCTCCATCTGCAATTCTTGTGGACTTTTTAAGTACTGAAAAATAAATTAATAAGGAGCTGTTTGTTTATGCGGTTTGTTACAATGTGTTGCCTTGTTTTTCCTGCTGAGTATTAAGCATAATACTTAATGCTCCTGTGAGTATTAAGCACACTTGTGTATGGATCATAAAACAAAACTATTGAACTTGAGACAAAACTTTCTGTTTGTGGTTTTTGCAGAAATAATGGTGTCTCTTTTCAGTTTTGTTGACAAATATGTTCTAAATTATAATGTTATTGCTCCTTTGACCACATAATTGATCTTGCTTCTCTTAGCTGTGACTGGATATTTCTGACTTTTAGTTGAAGTGACAAAGAGATCATTATCTGTCCCTGCATCCTGCTTATGGGCATTTGTCCTTCCATGAGGTGCTAAGATTGTAAATAGCTGTATGTGTGTCCTCTGACTTGCAGACTCTGGAAAAAATGTCACCTTTACATATTAATGGAAGTAGTATATCTACTGAATTTATGTTCAGTAAATATACTAATTGGATAATAAGCTGGATATAAATAGTAAATTAGCTTTCACCAAATGGTCTTAAAACTGTTAAAGAGAGCATTTGTTAATTAAAATCAATGAATGTGAGGATTAGTGGGTAGTTATAGCTCCTGAGTTCACTTACACTGCTTACATGATTTTAATATTTTACTATAACGGTAATAAAGCAGTGATAATTAGTGATAATTCAGGAGCATAGCAGTCTGAGGTAACTCTTCTTGGGCTGTTTGTGCTTGTCTGTCTTGAGACTAGCTGAGGAAACAGCTATGATCATGAAGATACACTACAGAATTGTAATTTAAATTCCTTAATTTATCTTGTATAGTCTTGATTTTGTTCATCTTTATGTAATACGTTCTGTGTTAATTTTCTACTTGTTTGGATTAGTAGATGTAATCAATCTGTATATGCAGACTGTGTTATAAACAACGAGTTGTCTTTAAATTAAACTCTTGTCTAGCCTCAGAATTCTGTCTTTTTAAAATTTAAAGCATTCAGATTTTTATTTCTTGCATGCTACACTTAGTCATCAGATAACTGCAGTCATTGCTGGGAGGTGGGGGTAATAAAAGGGTGGGGGGGAATTTCTCTTAACTAAAGTCATATGTGACAGGCCAAAGGCATCTTGCCCTGTTGCCTGCTGTGAGCAAGGGAAGAATGGGACTGGGCAGGTACTGTCTTTCACACTGAGCTGAGATTGGTGGTGCTACAGGGAGACAGACTCTGCTGCCAACAATATTCCTAGTGGCTGTTCTGCCATTGGAGGAAGAATTCAACTCTTCAGGTCCTATTGGTTTCTTGACAGTCTGTTCCTGTCTCCAAAAGAAGTAAGCATCAGCTTAGGATGGGGCTGGTGTGCAGTTAGTTGCTAGGCCATGCTGAAAGCTTACTGGTATTACTTACATTTCCAATTAAATGTTTGTAACCTAAATGATGTAGGCAACAATTCAGACATTATTTTGTACAGGTAAATCTGTACTTAATAGATTAAGGTATGCTGACAGAACTTATAACCTGTGCTTCTTTTCTTTCTGTAGCAGTGGGTGATGTGTAATGCTTGTTCACAATAAATCAGCTCAGTGATACTGACTACACAGAAGTGGGCTCCAGGAATTTCATGTAAAAACTGCTGTGTTGCTGCCAAATGAATTAGATGAGCAAATTTCCTTGAGATTTACTGTTTTCTATTGTGTGCTTGCAGGTGTGAATGAAATTGTGGATATTAACAAGAGAAGAGACAGTAATATATTAAAAATAATTCTGAATGCTTGTTATTTTTTAATCTTAGCTTATATTCTGTTCCTAACTTAATTTGTGTTTAAACTACTTATTTGTTTTAAACTTTACACAATATTCAGTGAAAACTCCTACTTGTTACATTGTGCTTGTAGCTTTTTCAGAAAGAAAAGACTTAGCTTTTTGTTGTCCTCCTATCCTCGTTGCTCCAACACAGGCACTTAGTTTCAGGCAAGGTTTGACAGACTAACAATTGAATTAGTTCCAGTTTAGTAATTGGAAAGAGTATTTTCTTTGGATTGACTCGCTTCAGCAGGAGCTAAAGCAGAAAGGTGTAATTTCCTTCCCCCCCCAGTCTGTGAATCTTAAGCAGGTAGCAGAGGATGAGATCTGCTAATTCTAAAATGGAAGAGAGAGAGTCTTCATCTCAGCAGTGTATCTCCTGCCTTGAAAAGTTGGACCTGGAAGCCAGAAACAGTTGAATTGTTAACTGCAGTTAATATTTCAATGGGACATTTTGTGTTTAGAAGTGATGGGTTTCTTAACAAGAAATGTGTGTGTAGCACATCTGAGGAAATTTTTAGTAAGTTAATCAAAGCTTTAATAAAGCTATTCTCATAGAATATTCTGTGAGCTATTCTCTAGAATATTTTCTAGTATAAATGTCAGACTGATGCCATTTGGACAAGTGATATTATCTTAAGTCACAAGTATCTTGAAACCCTCTGGGTATATATAATATACTTACCAGGCTTAGCCTGTATGGTCCTGCCCACTGCCTCAGCTGCAGCATACTGTGCCTGACCAGGAGATGTCTCTCAGTGGTGACGTATTTGATGTTGAGTGAGGGGACAGAGGAAGCTGTTTTATCCTCTTTTTGTTTATTATGTGCCCCAAATGATCTCACTGCAGTTTTTCCTATTAATTTTTAAATGTATGTTGAACTATATGAATAAACTGAAGCCATGTAAGCTATATTTTAACTGTATATAGTTAGAATGGAAGGACTGTATTGGCTGATAGTAATCAACCTGTATGAAAACATTAATAAAAAAAATTATTTTAAAGTCTGTTTCTGCTTCCTCCTGTGGTTAAAATCAAATGAGATTATAATTAGGAACGAGTAAAATGTAAATAGTTTCGTTCATCCTTTCTGAAGTTATCAGTATTCATTTAATTCCTTGTTTGCACTTGTAAGCAGGTGCATTGCCTTGCACATACGTGTTCATAAAACACAATGCTTATTGCAATGAGACATTTCAGTTAGATTAAAACCAGTCTTAAATTTATCTTAAGTGGCCTTATCAAATTTTAAAGCAGTCCTGATTATTTTGCTCAAGCAGATACTGAACCAAATCTGAATAACTTGCCGTGTTGCCCAGGTCATAAAAGTCCTGTGTACTATTAAATAGAAATTCTCTTATAGGTTAGCACACTCAGATACTTGATACTTTTGAAGTCAAAATTATGTAATCAGGTGGAGGGAAGTACTATGTAGGAACAAATCAGCAGTGGACCTTTTTGAATTACATCATGTGGGACTTTACTCCAGATTTAGAAAGAGCATCTCTGTGAATAAAGATCACCTGTTACTGCACAGTGAAACACACATAACTTAGTTGGATGCATCTCTGATATATCAGTGTCTTTTTACAGAAAACAACCAAAAATTGGCAAGTATATTCTGTTGCTAATGTGCTACTTCCTCTTGTTACTTCACTTGTCCTTCAGTTCTGAGCTTGTGTAAATCATCTTGTCTGAGATGCTTGTTCTAGCATTGCAAATGAACAATTTGTCAGCAGTGGATGAAAGACCTTAAGCAGTGGTGGCTTGACTGATGACAGAAGGCAAAATTTAATTAGTTCTATTTTGTTGGTGTAGTATCTTCCTGATGAGTTTAAGAATGCAGGCATTTAGTATACACAGGACACCAAGTATGTGTCTTCATTCACACTGAATCTTTTACTCTTCTGTAATTGATAAATGTGAAACTTTAATTAGCAGATTTTTGAGTTCTGGTTCATGTACTGTTAAGTTCAAGTCTTGTTTGTCAGTACCATGGATAAAATGGCATTAATTGTTCTTGCATAGAAATTACCAGGGTTCATCTGCAGCACCTCGTTTGTGGTATTTTGCTTAAATTTGTCAAAACTGCTCCCAAGATTGAATACAGAAGCTGTAATAGGCAATACAGTCTCTGGGAAGTGTGAGGGACTGAACTGCTCGTTTCTGTGTGGAAATGAGACAGAAATAGCAGTGAGGACATTCAGATTTGAATGGCTTCCTAAGAGATTGTCACAATCTATGTGTTCTCCTTCTGTGTTGTTACTCAGGTCATTTGTGAACTCTTAACAGTTCACAAACAGTTAACAGAACTCCAACGTAAGTTATGTGAATATTTGGGATGGAAGAAGACTTCTCCTTTCCAACAAAATTGAGATGACACCTTTTAAAGGTGAAAGAGCCTTTACTGGAACTGTCAGATGAGTAGCAGGTGTGGCTTTACTGAAGGGAAAAGGGGAGCTGAGTGTTTTACACTAAGACTGAAGAATCTGGCTTTTTTGGTGTGCAGGAGCTAGGGTCAGGTAGAGTTTGAGTTGAAACTTGCTGAACTGTTCAAGAAATGAATAAAAAGTGTGTTATGAGAGTTATCAACCAGGAAGATAACTGCATTTTGTACTTCCTTGGAATTGTTGTGGCTTTTCAGTGTTTCCCTGTGGATGCAAGATTTCAGTAAACTGTAGTGAAAGCTGCAGAGAAATGATCTGGATATTGTCTTCGCCTAGGTTTCCACAATCTTTCCTCTCCAATGAATGATGCAGCATTCTGGTTACAATGTTCCAGTCTTGAGTCAAAGTTTCAGGTGTATTCTGCCTTCGAGGTTTCTCAACTAAGCAATCACTTGTGAAAACATAAGTAAATGTGTGCCTTTTGCCCTCAGATTCTGGAGAAATGCATAATAAACTGCATATACTGTATGTATATGCATTTTTAAAAAATAACTGGTTGCTTTGCATAGTTCAGTACTACTTTACTGTCAGTCTCCTCCCCTGCCAAATGCGTAACCCTATGGATGCAATAGTCACTTATTCATGAAAAAATACCCTAACCACTGGACTACAGACCTGTGCTTGCTTTGGCTCTGTGGGTCTTGTGCTCTTTGTTTCACAGTAGCTCATAGAGTGAAGGCAGTATGCTAACACAAAACCACTGCTGCTGTATTGATGAGGTAAAAAGTCCTTGCTTGAACATGACACCTACACTTAAAACAGAGAGATACTTCTGGATTTGGTGATCTGTTTTATAATGTAAATTTCTGTGACATGCTTTGTGGGAGATTGGTGTTGAACTGACTTGTATGAAGGATCACTTGGTGTCACCTGTTTCTGATGATGGTTTGTGGCTCATAATGTCAGTGACATTATGCTAATGCTTACTAATTAATCTTAGAGAAATTGAAATTAATCTGTTGAGAGGAGAAAAAAAAGAACAGTTAAGTCTTCTACATTTGCTACATTTAAATTAACTAAACCACACTCAAGATATATGGTGCTTTTGCCACATTCTGTAGTGTTTTCTGTTTATTCAGTTTCATTATAATGTTTACTCTTTGTCCTTCAGAGCATAGGCAGGTGTGACTAGTTTATGCGTTTTTCTGCTTTTCTCTCTACTCATCTTTCTCTGGTGAAATACAGATTAAGGCTTAGAATAGAAGCTTCCAAGAATGGAGTTATTTTTATTTTGCTTGCAATGTTAGCTTTGTGGTGCCCAAGGTGAAGGTGATATAAAACATCCTGGAAACCTTGATACTTCTCTTCAAAGGTCTCTTGCTCACAGTAGTCAGCTGTGAAATAAAAGTGCTGGGGTTTTCTTTCCATTGTCTACCAAATGAAGCTGATTCTATTGATAGGTCCATCTGCATATGAAGGTATCTGTCTTGTTTTAAGTGGCATCTTTGTATTGAAAGTGTGAGTTCTTCTGATAGCTGGCCAGGAAGTTAATCCTACCATCGTGATGAGATGGTATCACAGAAAGAGAACATTTCTTACCCACCTTTGTTTTTCAATGAAACAGTTTAAAATGACAATAGAGAAGCCCTTTAAAGGGTGACATTTCACTACCTTGCTCTTGACAGTTATGTGTCAAGAGGCAAGGAATTAAACCAATTCTGCTCGGGAAGTTGAAGTTGCTGCTGTTTTTTCTGAAGTATGTATTAGCTCTGCAGTTCTTTCAGGCAAAAGCAGCTACTTGGTTAATGTATTGATAGTTTCTGGTTTCTGTCTTCAGATGTGCATTGCTCTTGGCAGTGTGTTAAACTTCAGAATTTGCTGTTTCCATTTGAGTTTGTGTGGTAGTAAAAAAGTAAAAACAAAAAGATAATTTGCTAAAAAACCCCAACTTCGGGACTTGTTTATTGTATTTACTTCGGAATGTACTTATAGTCATATTCTTCCTACTGCAGTCAACAGCATTAATTTGCAGTACACAACATATGTCTTCCCAAGGATGAGCCCTTCTTTTCATGGGACTAGTGAAGTTTAAAGCTAAAAGTCAACATATTGTGCTGTGTTAAAAATATTTACTTGCATATTTTTTAAGCGTAGCTTTCTGGGTATTGTGTTTTATTCATGCTTATTTCTAAGCACCTTTAATACAGAGATATTAAAGATTTGAAAAGTGTCATTAAGTTCCTAATTTATTACACCTGACAGGTTTAGTGATACTTGAAGCTTCACCATGGTAAAGATTTTTGCCCAGATCTTGTATTGTGAAGTTAGTTTACTTGAAAGAAGTAATTTTTTTCTTGGGAAGTGTAAGAGGAAGATTGAAAAACAAAACCAGCATAAGATCTTGTGCTTTCAGCTCACCACACTTCCAAAAATATTGATCTTTTAAATATAAATGAAGTATGATGGTGGTAAAGTGTTTGATGGAATTAAGAAGTGTTCAAGTTGTTTAAGTTGAAGCCATCAGGCTGGAGATCATGATGACTATGGTGTGCAGATTCTAGTCTTTTGCAAGTGGGTGGTTTGCAGGTTTTCACCATGGTTCTGTCTCTGGCTTTGTTTATAATGGTGTTGTCATTTGCATAGACCATATGAAGGTACTTTTAGTCAACATGTTATCAAAGTTTTAGGTTGTAGTGTTTTGGGGTTTTTTGTTTGTTGGTTTGGTTCTGTTTTTCCCCTTGACTCGACTGTTTTTTGAGAAGTAATTTGGTTTAGAATATACCTGAAAATACTAATGCCCACCAAGTTATTTGCTCATTTTAAAACAACTTGAGAACCTGCAGGCTTAGAGGGCTTGCAGTTTACTGTCGTATGAATTTCCCATAGCTCTAAAAGCTTCTCTTCCCATTTTCTTGTAAGGTAATTTGAAATTTACGGGTTTTCTGCTGTTGTTATATAAATTGTGGTGTAGGCTAAACCAGTGCAGTTAATTGTGATTGACAGCATCAGGACTATTTACATTATAATGCCAGTTTTGTCTTGTTTTCTGCTTTCAAATAGTCTGCATAACCCTGATTACTGCTAGAATCACCACTTTCATTTTTAAAAAATGCCCTTGTCTGTTGAGAAGGTTGCATAACTTACTGAAGTAAATGGTAACCCTAGAAGTGTGCAATAGCAGAGTGCAGTGGCCATTTATGTGTCTGACCCTTCAGTGTTATGAAAATTACTCATTACAAATCACTGACTTTATGCCTCAGCGTTCCATGTTCCAGACCTGTTTGATTATTCATTTACTTTTCAGTATGATTCCACACTTGGAAACTAGTTTACATAATTTTACATGAATAATGACAGAGAAATTAAAGGATCATGGATGCTTTACACGGGAGAGGCAAATCTCATCTTTCTGATGTTGCACATTAAATAAGGAAGAAAGCTGCTGTTGGGCATAACTTGTTCTAGAGAAAAGGAATGTTGAGTTTTCATGTTCTGAATTTATGTGTCATGTTATAGTTTTGGCTAATATGCCTCAGTAATGGAACTTTTAACTTTTATATTTCAGCAAAATTCCAGCCTTTCTGAATGTGGTGGATATTGCTGGCCTTGTGAAAGGAGCCCACACTGGCCAAGGCTTGGGAAATTCCTTCTTGTCTCATATTAATGCCTGTGATGGAATCTTTCATCTGATGCGTACGTAAACTTATTTAAATATTCTCTCTATAGCTTAAGGACAGCATTGTTGTACTTTAATTTTAACTTCTACTATTCAATATAAAGTCATCAGGTTTTGAGTTTTTCCAACCAAGAAAATCCCAAGCCTCTTCTATGTAATGGGTATGTCTTCATTGGCATTGTGCTGAAGACTTAAAAAGTAACTGGGTTTTTGGAAGTCTGCAGTAATGGTTTGTCTCAGTGCATGGTGGCTGATTTGTTAATATTATAAAGGAGGAGAAATGGAGTATGATAATAACAGGCCGAAATGGAAGTAGAAAATTAAAATATGGAGTTAGTAGCAGACTGTGATTCTGTTCCTCATAGGACAAGCCTTACTTCTTTCCTTTTCCCAGTTTCTGTGTGACTTATTTTGAGTTTTGAACACATCTTCTGCTCCCATCTCTGAATTCTGAACATTTTTTAGTTAGAACATGGGCTTTTATTTTTTCTTTATTACCTATTACCATAATACAGAACTAGCCTTTGGAGTCACGTTAACAGTACTTACAAACTTGGCACTTAAAAACTTGTTGAAAGTGTACATATTCTGTACTGGTTTGCAGTACTCATTGAGTATTGAAAAAGAGTTCTGATCTGAAAAGATTGAGCTTCATAATGTATGTGTAGATTTGAGGAAACTGGACACCCTTGTTGCTGTCTTTTTGTTGCCTGTTATTATACAGTGAGTGATTAAACAATAAGACAAAATTTAAAAAGTAGGGATCCTTTTTATTTGGTAACTGTAGCAAAATGTTTTTTGGTGAGCAGCGTGTTTCGAAAACAAAACCCAAAGGCATGGAATATTCTTATCTGTAGTAGTGATTTAGAAGCTTAGAACCCTTGTTCCCATGAGCTTGTTTTTTGAAGGATACTCATGCAAAGCAGTGAACTGCTTGATGAGCCTCTATAGTCTGCATCCTTGGTGAATAGGTAAAGTGCTATCTCAGTTAGATGCATCAAGAATACCTGGGCAATAATTTGGTGCAGAGTGCTGGTACTGTTTTTCAATCAAGTGAGACAAACTTTGTGGGTCAAGGTATTGCAGTCCCAGGTTTATACTGGCGAAAAAACAGAACATGATTTGAGGAACACTCGCCTTTTTAAAGGTCTTTTGGTACCTGGAAGCCACCTATAACTGCGTGTGTGGAACATTGTCCTTTGAAAACTGGGCCTTATATATACTTAATATCTAGTACTGCTGTTTTCTGTTAAAGTTGTTTGATATATACTTTCTGCAGAATAGAAAACTATGAACTATTGGTTGTAGCTAAGCAGTTAGTAGTGTTTAAAACTAAGGCATTTTGAAAAGGCAAGGACAGATCCTTACTGGTAGAGTGAAACAAGTCTTTTGAACTTGTACATTGTTTTAGCAACCAGTTCAGTATGTGAAGCTGTACTGATACATCAGTGTATTTTAAACATTTGTAACTACTGAAGAACCAGAAGATGTTCCGTTTCCCAAAATCCATTGCTATCCTGGGATTGTAATCGTTGCTTTGCCTCATGTCAATTGAGAACAAGTTATAAACTCTTTTATACTTGCTCTATTTTGATACTTGTGTCATTAATGCTTGTTAAGGAAGAGATAGATACAGTAGTCAAGTGGAAAAGATGCATTTTAATCTATATGTTCAGTAATCACAAGCGTTTGTTTCAGGTAGCTGTTTTAAGAGTTAACACCAATTGTATTTCTCTTTGGGGGCTGAAAGAGGAATGAAACTGTTGTAGGTTCTTAAAACCATTTGAGTACTTATATTGTATTAACATTTATTTCTTTTAATCTAGTTTTGTATTTACTTGCTACATGTTTCAGTTTCAGGGACTCTGAACTGTAATGGTTCTGAAATGATTGCTGCTGTTTTTCTTCCTTTTGGAAGCAAAAAAGATAATGGAATCACTTTTTAAATAGCACTTCTCTGTAAATTTTTAACCCTGTCTCTCATGCTGCTCTTGCTAGATGTTTTAGCTAGAATGTGAGCTAGTGTTGAACTAAAGAAGTTCTGTGTGTTGATTACCCAATATTCCCAAAGATCTTTCAAAATATTGCTTGGGGATAATGATAATACCACTAGAAAGCTAATGCAAAGTTTTGTGGTTGACAGATGTAAAACTACTTTGTTTTTTTTTTTCCCCTGCAAGGTGTATATTAGTTCTACTTTCTTTCCCCATAGTACTGTAAAAATGAAGATTTGGCACTAAAATCTAGTAATAGCCCTTTATAAATTTTTTAATAAAATAATCTATTGAACACACTGCAAAAACTGTAGATAAAACCTGTAACTCACTGAAGTTTTCAGCATATCTTGCCAAGTTATATTGGAAAAATGTATGAACCTTTTTTATATGCTGCAGTTTTTTTACACCCTCACACCTATCAAAATTGTTTCCATTCTAAAAATCCCTTTTTATGAGTCTGCAGCATGCCTGGAGTTTGCAGGGTTTCTATCAGATTATAGAAACCAACAAAACTGCTTTTGTAAATCCTTAAACTTTTCAGATACTGAGAGGATGAAGGTTCTTTGCCCTTGACCAGGGTTTGGTCCCAGTTCTTAATGGACTGTGGTTCTTCAGGCAGCAGTGTCCTGAGAGCAGCCATCAGTTTTGAGCCTGGTGGGTAGCCATTGAATCTCTGCAGTCATGTAGAAGCTGACTTAAAAGAAACTCAGACAAGTTGCTCTAACTGAAAGGTAATAGGCAGTGGTCTGGCACATGAGGCTTTTTATTATTTAAAAGAGGTGTTGCTGAGGATGAAGAGAGGATGAGAATGATCAAATGTTAAGATGAGATACATTAGGAAGTGATCTGGGGACCATGCTTTGTAAAAGCATGATAAATTTAGTGTTTATTTTCACTAAGGTTTTGAGTTAATCTGGAACAAATTTTCACCTCTGAGCACTGAAACTGTTGCTCCCTGTCTTTAGGTTGCTGGAGTATGCATTATTGCTGCCCGTGTTAATGGCTAGCACATGAAGCATAACTCTGCAGAGAATTGATCTTTCTGGATGCCAGGCAGAAAGTCAGAAGCAGGTTACTGTGGGCTTTGTGCTGTAGACTTCAAGGCCTGCATGCCTGAGTATATTGAAGACACACTTGTTAGTCTTGGACTTAGCTTGGTTCAGTTGGTATTTTTGCAAAAAGCTGTTTGAGAACTCACTCAAATTGTATGAATAAAGGTAATGATAGGCAAGGAAGTGGCTAGCTAAGAACGGAAAACTTTTGTTGAGCAGATGAGCCAAACTCGGGCAATCTCACCGAAGGTATTTTATAGTCCTAGACTAAAGGTTTTGATCCTTGAGAATGTCTTGAGCTGTGTTTTCTTTAGGACAAAAGGTTTGTTTTGTATTTTTTTCATAGCCTTAATAAAATGCACTGTTGTTGCCTCTTCGTATTTGAGATGCTTTTTGAAGAAGATCACTGCCAGTCGATTTATCTAGCATAGGGCACATAGGTGAGCTGCAGTGGAAGTACTCCCAACAGATACTTAATTATAATTGAAACTGTGGAAGTTCTGTGTGGTGTTTACCCACACTGTTTCCTGCATGTCATAAAGCTGAGGAGAAATGAGATTTATTTATGTCTGGCTAATTCTCTACTTTCCTTACTTAATTTTAAAAAGGAAAATACTCTCACCTTGAAATTTTATGGAATTCCATCCTGCAAAATTCCATATCTTAGATACACTCTTACTTTCTCTGGGATACACAGTGTTCATGAAATTAATAAGAACATTGTTTTATGTCTAAGATATGTTTTAATATATATAAAGAAACAGTGGCATGTGAGAACAGCACATGGTAGGGTAACAGGACAAAAAGGAGATAAGTTTATGTTGAGCACCACTGTAATTTTGTATGTAATTAGTAACAGTATGAAGTAGATTCTCTTAGCTCAGCAGATAAGGTGAATGCATTTTCCTATACAGAACAGTGCATTCTTGTCTTTTGATGCTTCCTGAAGATTGTGTACAATCTGAAAACTACTGATATTTAAAATAAGCATTTGGTCTCAAGACACTACATAAAGAAAGAAATATTTCAAAGGTTATCTCAGTTTCTTAGGGGCAGGGATATATTTTATTTTTGGCTGAGTCCAAGTATGAAAACCTCATATTGATATACTTGCTTACTTATTGGCTGAGTGAATGGGGAATTTAGTTTTTAAATCGTTGTCTGTCCTGGGTAGTGGCTCTACAGCACGTGTACCGTAGTAATCTGACACATCCAGTAAAGTAGTTACAGCTTTGTTCATCTTCTAAGTTTCACTGTTTAATTTGAAGCATTTCTGACAGTTCTGTTTCCATTTTTTCAGGTGTATTAGGGTTTTAACTGAGGCAGCAATTTTTTTTGTGAGGGCAGAAGGTTTGAAGATTGTAGTAGTGTTTCTTCTCAAGTTGCATGGCTTTGACCATCTTTTAACTTTTATGGCAGGTCAGTCACAAGTACTTGTAGAAAATTACCTTCTTTATATGGTGGACTAAAAGTGCCTTCCCTGTTACAAGTGCAAACTTACAAATTACTCTTAAATAATA
This sequence comes from Florisuga fusca, assembly GCA_038090715.1. Taxonomy (NCBI): domain Eukaryota; kingdom Metazoa; phylum Chordata; class Aves; order Apodiformes; family Trochilidae; genus Florisuga; species Florisuga fusca. The sequence continues at coordinate 6,413,345 of JAAWXA010000031.1, read as the reverse complement.
CTTCAATTAAGAAAATGGTCAATGTAAGTATTTAATCCCTGCTACAGCTGTTGAGTTTTTGAATGCACTGGATATTAAACAGCCAGAGCTCTTAATGTTTTTGAGTTTCTCTTCCCACTGATATCCTACAGTTGTAGATTTCTACAAAATTTGTTCCACATTTTTCTTAGTTTTAGTTTCTTTAATGAAATACAGTCTTTCTCTTCAAAGCTATAGAAATGGGAAGGAAATTTGTAAAAGTTCTTTGGTATCAAGTGTTTCTTTTTAATACATAAAAAACCCCTTGGAGTTCAATGCCCCATGTTTAAAGTAGGGCAGGCAAAAGTGGCTTTTGTGGAAGAACTTGAGGCTTCACCTGCAGGCTGCTGTCTGCTGTTCCAGTCCTGCAGAGGAAGGTACAGGCTGCCTGCAGTGACATGGTGCTGGGGGAGTGCAGGCAGGAAGAGGTGAGGAGCTTTGGTCCTCTGCCTGGTACCACTCTGCTTCTTGCCAGAGGAGCTGTAGCTGCCTTTTAGGGGCATCATGGGGGGACTGATAATCTGTGAAGTCTTAGTGCCAAGAATGAAAGAACCATGAAGCTAGGTAAACAACATCCCCTGCAGCCTTATAGAAGTGGCTGGTGAGACCAATGCAAATTCATTCTTAAAAGTATTAATTGCATTTATTCTAGTTTTATGTCTGTTTTAACTGGAAGTATTTAGTACACCCACCTGGTTCTTCCTTCTTCAGGGATTTGGGTAACTTTGAAACCAGCTTGTCATCATTTATAACTGGGATAGATCTGAATCCCATGAGCAGTGTAGTTTACTCCTTTTTGAGATAAACACTAGTCAGAAGTGAATTTGACTATTCATACTAATTTTTTGCTTGGCATTTAAAATCAAGTTCACTGAGCTCTTTTTTATAATCACAAAGATTATTTGGAACTTAGAGTAATACTTTCCAGTGCTTTGATTTGCCTGTAATAATCAAAGTGGTGATAACCAACTTACTTATCTGAATAAGATGCATGCTCTATTCTGACTACATATTTTGACCTTCTATAAAAACCTGTGTATTTTCTGTATAAGGATGCTAATTATTCTGTACCTTTTACCAAATTGAGACACGATGCATTTTCCCCCCATGTTCACTAAGAAATCATACCTGCTGACTGGTGCTCCTGGAAACTGCCTGCTACAGAGAGGAGGCATATGATGGTGTCACTTACCCACACTCCAGTGCAATGACATTTCAGTGAAAAAAGTGTGAGTAGCATCTCATCCCATCAGCATCTGCACTCAGTGCATTGGGAATCATGCTGGCTCTGTTTACACAACTGTAGCTTGGCTGTTCCTCTTTGAATACTGATGCTGTTTTTTCATCTTCATAATGTGTCAAAATTCACTTTGAAATTATGTAAACATAGCTGTCTTAGAAAATTTAATTGTCTTCAACATATTTTGGATCACTTTTTTTTTAAGATTGTTTTTTGTTTCTATTACTAAATGTAGGAGAAAAGTTCAGGTTCACTATTTACAAATACAGACCTTTCACAGCTAAGCTAACAAAGTTTAAAAGTAGTTTGCATATATTAAACTTGTTAATGTTACAAAATCAAGTTGTGTTTCTGTATGCTACTGAGTAGATAGTAGTTCTTAGAAGATTTTCTCTTGTGTTAGACTGTTAGACTGTTATTTGTTAGACTAACAAAATTAGTCAAACATGTGGAGTGGCTCACAGTTCAGTGAAACATTCAGTTGGCTTTCAGTGAGTTCTCTATACTAAAACCAAAAATTGTGAAAGCTTTCAAATTAAAGTGGCAGTTGCTTCTATGTGAGGCAGTTTACTGTGCTAATGCTTGTCTTTTTCATAAAATGTTTTAAAATGTTTTGATTCAGCGTAAGGCTTTGCACAAGAGATTTTTTTCTATTACAAAGTTGTGAAAAGGCATACCCCTTTTTAGCAAGAACATCACCAGGACAGAAATAATTTTTATTAATAAGACTTTATGCATTATATGTTGCATTTTCAGAATATCAGATCACAAAAAACCCCACCAAACAAAACAACACCCAGGGGTAATTTGTCTTAGGCTGTGTGTTATGTCATTGAATTTTATGGCTCAGCATTCAGGTGCTTAAGCCTTGAAAGAGAAGGGAGGTTAATAAACATAATCCTAGAGGTGCTCACAAATTTACTTATTAGTTTTTCATTGTAAAAGAGAAAATGCTTTTGTTCAGAGAAGAGAATTTTTCAGAGGCTGCTCAGCTTGATTTTACTTCAGACCTTTTGTTCATGTAGATGATACGAACAGAAGCAGCTGAGTGCTAGATTTCTCCTCTCCCCTGTGTAGCAGTTTTGTACCTACAAGTAGAAACAGAATGCACATGTAACAATCACTAGCTGAATCTGATCAGGCTTTTTGCAGCCCTCTTGGTACTGTACCATATTCTGTGTGGTAATGAACAAGACTGAGGAAAGTGCCTTCTGAAAACAGATGATGTTAGTTCTGAAGCAAACTATGTTGTATAGGAAAACTTTTTATGCATACAAGTCTTCCTTTCCCTTATAAGTAACATGAAGTAGCCAAAAGGAAACACACTTGAATAAAGTCGTGGCGTTTTTATTCTTTTTATTTTGGGCTCAGAAGTCAGTTTGAGGATGAAAAAAACAACCCCACATAGTGCCCAATTAAAAAGGGATGGGAAGAGGCAGTAAGTCATGGAAGACTGATTTTCAAGAAATACACTGCCTTGTCAAAAGATTTGTTTCAGAGAATCAGAAGTTTACACTTGGAACAAAGTTGCCATTTTTATTCCACCATACAAAGAAGATAATTTTTTACAAATACTTGTGACTGATCTGCCATAAAAGTTAGTGTCATGTCCTACTAGCCTTAAGCTGCCTTGGAGGCTGGTGCTGTTGGATTTTTCTTTCTGAATCCAAGGACGGAAGCTCAGCAGTCTTTTTGCACATGGATTGTGTTGGTATAGGGAAGAAATCTACAGACATCTGCTGAAATAAATTTATTGAGAAATAACCACGGAAGATAAGAATATGTGGTTGTGTGGCATCACAGTGGACACAGTGGGTGTAAGTGAAATGTGCAGTAGATGAGGGGTGAGATGCAAGCCACTGTGTGGTACAATTGCTGTTCCCTTTCACGTGCCCACTCTTCAGTGCAGTGGTATAGGAAGAGGTCTTGGGGTGGAGGCTTACGCTGCAAAATCTGCATCTATTGCTGAAGTTTGTAGAAGCCAAAGAGCAGAAAATAAGCTTGTGTATGTTTTGAATAGCAGTACCTTTGTTGACCAAAGTGTTGGTGGTGGAGTTGAAGGGCCAGGATGGGATTTTTATTAATCTTCTGACATACAGCTTCAGCTAGTGCTACCACTAAACCTAAACCTGCATGAGGGAGGCAGTTTGTACCCCTGCATTCTGTCCAGTAGATCACTGCCACTGCAGGATCAACTAGCTTAGCTTGGCCAGATGTGGAAAACTTTTAACTAAAACTAACTCAGATTTTTCACTGAGGCAGATAAGATTAATACAGGAAGGATGATAACTTCCAAAGCTAAACTATTGCAGGTAACCTTTGCAAGACCTGTTGTTATTACTTGACCGTAGTATTAGTGTCCCTGAGTTTTAGGAGGTCTCACTGTAACATTGCCCTCATCTCATGTTTTATCGCTGGTGTTTTCATCCCTTTTATGATGATTATGATCCCTTTTATAAGGGATTTCATCCCTTACATGAACAAAACTTAGAGGTTTGTACCTCAGAACAGTTTGCAGTATGCTGTTTGCAGCTTTGTCTCTTGCAGAGGAGTCAGTTTGTTTTCCTGGGTACATGGGTGGAGACTGTGGAAAAGGTGTTGGAAAATTGTCAGGACTGTAGTGGGCTAGCCTTTGTCTTTATTGAACTGTAAATTACATCACCAGGCTGAGTGAAAGTGATAACTGAGCTGTAATGCATATTCCTCTAAGGACAGATAACTGTGGTGTAAAGCACAAGTAAACTCAGGGGTTTAAATAGGCTTTATTCTTAAATTTATCAAAAGTAATTGTTATTCTGAAAACCAAATAAGCTTCCCCAAATATATGGGCATGAAGAGCACAAATTTATACATTGCAGAATACTATCATTTTAATCCCTGACAATTAAATATCTCAAGTGTATACTTCACTATTTCAGAAGGAGTAAGGTGATAGCTGTGAATGTTCAAATGTTTTTGTTACTATTTAAAAATTCCATTTTTTTTATACTGAGGTTGCCTCTTGGTGTCACAAGTAGAATTTTGATTGTACAGTACTTCAAATGTTTCCTTTCAGTCTAAAATATTGTAAAGTCTGTAATTTTAGCTAATTACTTATACTCCCTGAGAAGAAAAATTATTCTTGCATTCTTCTCTGTTTGCTAATGTGAGAATTTTCAGTCCCATGCTAATTGAAGTTGCAATGGATTTTGGAGCCCACTTTGTCTATCAGAACAGATTAAAAGGTAAAAATTTCTTGTCTAAAGGCCACCACCCTTGCTAGAGTAACAGCATCCAGTGCTATTCTATTTATAGATGGAACTTGTTAAGTTTCCTCAGCAGGGACTTAAAGCTATGACCTCGTAGGCCAGAAACAGGAGAGCTTCCTACTGAGTTACAATGGCAATCTCTCTACTCTCTATTCTGAAGAATACATAGAAAATTTCTAATATACTGTACTGTGAGTCACAGAAGTACTTGACCAGTAACACCCCCCGTATAAGANTTCCCACACAATCTTTCCCTTTTGTTCTCTACAAAAAGAGTAGGTAGCATTCAGAGTATGAAAACCCACGTGCAACTAAATACGTAAAACACCCATTTTTCAGGCAGACCTTTATGTTTTAGCTGCACTGTTGAAAGAAGATGTATTTTATGTACTTGCTGACCCTGAGCTGCATTTGTGTAACCGGAACCACTAATTGCAGTGGCTGTAGATGAAGACTATGTACACGCTCATCCTCCTTCAGACTGTCCTAGAGGAAAAGCCTTGCCTGGAACACATGGCTCCCACTGTATATCCACGGTGGGAGTCACCACAGTGTCCCAAGCAGAGGTGTGCCTGGCTGTATGATGCTCCCAACAGCACCTGCACAGCCTGGCTGCCTCTGAAGCCTTCGCTGAACGTTGTGGGTTTGCACAGCTGTAATGGTTTACATTTGAGTAAGCAATTTGTGTCAGTCGTGCTCAGGCTGGATTTGAATTCTCAGCACACATAGCTTGCACCTGAGAGGTGGAGAAACTACTAGATCACCAAATTGATCCAGTGGGTGGGGGCTGACCACGCAGCTTCTGCTGAGTACTGATCTCTGTTCCTAACACCTGTTTCCAGGTTGAAAACGCAAGCTGTCCAAGTGATTTCTACTGACCATGATGCCGTCTTTTGGATTAAGTGCTTTCAGCTCTGAAATGTATAGTCCTGGACAGCAAAGAATGATGGTAGCTGGGCTGGGGAGCTGCAGGGCGGGCTGGAGACGGACCCCGCGCTCCTGCGAGNCCCCCCAAGAATAAAGACCAGGCAAATTACCTTTACTTGAGTCATTGCTATTATTTGACCTACAAATACTTTTTAATTACAGTTGGGTGTGTCCAATGGCAGCGTTTAATTGCTATTTAGGCAATACAGATGTAACTGAAGTTTATCTCTGTAACACTTTAAAGAACTATGTGGTAGTGTTAGAGGGTATTCAGGTGACTATTTGTGAAAGATGCTTACCTGTTGGAGTGGGTAACTTTACTGGTGGTGTAAGATATCCTGGCTTTGAGACAGTGAGAGTTGAATACTTTGTAAGTAATTACTTCTTTACCTTGGGCTTTCTTGAAAGCTTGAAGGGAAAAATACTGGAGGTTGTTTTTTCTTCTGGTTGTAATATGAAATGTTGAAAGCCTATTTTCCTTTGGTTGGAGGAAGGCCACCTCAGAAAAGGTACAATCAGCAATTATTTGCAAGAATTTAGGAACAGAGAGGTAAGTTTTTCATCATCACTTTCATTAGCTACAGTGATGGTATCAGAAAGTTGAGTGGTCGTAGGCTAAGAATATTTCAGAAAGATGCTTTTTCAAAAGTGCATTCCTCAAAAAAGACACGGAGCTAGGTTTTTGCTGTTGTTTTATAGTGCAGAGTTTTAATAAAAACTTTGAAATAGGCTATTGGAAACACTTCTCCATTTCCTAATCTATACAGAGCTGAGAGCACAGAGCTGTGATGGTTTGGAAGCAGCAGTAGCAGTTAACTGTTGGCGTTCACAGAGCTCTGTCACAGTCTCTTTATTTCTCCAAGGCTGAGTATGGCAAGCAAATATGCAAGTGTGTCAATATCATATGAGCTGATTTATTTACTGCTGAGAATGATGTGAAATTAGGTGACTTCTTGTTAAGATAGACAAGGTACACTTGCAGAAGTGATTGCCGTGCATCGTCTGTGGGAGTGTTGGTCTCCAGGTGAGGGGAACTCTTCCCTGCTGGTAGAGGTGCAAGTGGTACAGCTTTTAGTACCTAGAGGCAAGAGACAAAGATACTCTGAAAATTTTTCTCTTTAAATAGGAATTAAAATCTAAGAATGTGAAGTAAAATATCTGGAATGACAGTAATCTAGTTGAAGAAGGGGTAAAATATGTGAAGTGCTTGTGGAGAACAGTGGTGAGCACTGAGTCCTCTTTTGTCCTGGCTTATTTTACTAAAAAGAACTTGGCTGTGTCATGGGCTCGTGTTCGATTCGTATTCCTAAAACCAGTGTGCACACATTTTTAGACATATGTTCATTGTAGTTACAAGCTTTATGCTTGCAAATTATTTTGAATACACTTCATGCTCTGCTAAGTTTTCTGGCCCTCAAAATATATGAATTAAATTTTCCCTGAATTTCTTGTATTGGTATTTCTGTGATGTACATATGTGGTACTGCTGTGTGCTGAGCAGTGGGGTAAATATTGAAAATGAAAACCCATGGGGAAGCTGGCTCTGCATTTCTTATTCTGTCTGTAAGTTACTAATCCTAGAGAAGCCAAACAAGGCTCCTAGTTTCCTAAAGATATGTAATTGTAAGACAATTAAAATATAATTCCTTTTTTGTGTGCTTCAAGCAAATCTGTTTGAGATCCTTAGGGTGTCAGTTCAGACTGCTTCCTTTTCACTGGTGGCAGCTGCTGCATGTTAGAAGAGTGCATCTGAAGAGCTGCTTTAGAGTCACACCCAAGCCAAGTCTCTGTTCTGTAGTCCAATACAGATGCAACCTTTTCAGTCTGTGAGGCAGTTTATTAAACCCACAGAAAAACCTTTGATTCAGTTTTCTTTCAGAATTACTGTTTATTGGAACCATTTGGGTTTCCACAATGGCCAAAATGTGATTTCTAGAAAAACAGTTGTCTGCCCATTCCCCCATCATCTTTGTGCCTAGCTTGTACACTGCATGAGCATGTCTTTCAGTGGCTGAAGCAGCTCCATACTCCCAAGACTTCTTCTCATGTGTATGCTGTCACTTTTGCTCCTGTGCTGTTGGAACTGATCACAGAACTATGTAGTAAAAGGGCTTTTGGCTTTTAAAAATAGCCATATTCTTCTTGCTGGTTTATTTTAAAAACAGGTAATTTCTCTAATCAGATTTAACATCTCTAATCAGATATAATCCAGCAAACAGTCGTGCTGTTCTGGTGGAGGGAACATTAAGCTGATACAGTAAGTTGAAAAAGATTTGTAAAAAGGCAACCATAGGAAATGCATGAAGCAAATTACATCCTTTTTTATTTTATTTTTTTAAAGTTGCTTTTTTATTTTCTTACAAGTCTGCAAGACTTTCTTTCAAGCCTTGTGTGTTGTCTGCTGTAGTCCGAGGAAAACTGACTTTTTATAAGACGCAGGTTTGGTTGCAGATGTGTTTGTGCTCTTGTTATAATGTTAAAGTAATGATGTGGAAATTTCCTGAGTTCTTCTGGTGAGCCTTCAACAAAGATGCTTTCCAAAGCAGTAATGCTTTCCAAAACTTCTTTTCCACCTTGGTGAAGCCCAGGCTTGTGTTAAGCTAAGGATGAACTTTTACTTTTCTGCTTGGGTTTACAGGTGGTCATTTCGTAATCAGTTATCAGCAGCATCTCAGCAGAAATTATAATGGTCTAGGATATTTCTCCTTTTGGAAGCTGTTATTCTTGTGTTTGCTTCTCTCAGGTTTCTGTCAGCTATTTTTTTGTGTAGCTCAGGTGTATTTTTAGCCTGAAAACTCACACAGAAGAACAGAATTAGCACTGTGCTGGATTTAAGTGCTGGATGTTTGTCAGCAGTAGTTGCTGTAGATGCTTTGAAAGCTGTTTTAATACTGATGCCAAGTGGTCTCTAGCCTCAAATGACATCCTGTAGCCCCAGTGCCTGGAGGCAATTAACATAATGCATTAATTATCAACCTAACCATTTCATCTTGTGGAATACCTTGGAAATGCTACTTGCATTTCTTATAGTTTGCAGTTAAATGTGAGGCTTCATCTGTTGTTTGATACAACAGCAGCAAGATTAGTTCTTACCCTTAGATACAGAATTAATTTTCTAAGTGTCCAAGCTATACACGGTTAACTTACTTTCTGTTACAGTTGGTTCAAAAAGCATGCATTATAGAATCAAACAGCACCCCTTCTTTCTTCATATTTCTACCTTCTTGCTTTTCTCCCCCTCCCCCACCCTGTTACTCAAATTTTTTTCCCAGTAAGGATGGCAGATAAGCTTCTGTACCTCAAGCTCACTTTACCAGTTAAACTTGAAAATGTTTTTGAGCAGAGGCTTGCATTTCAGTACTGACTGAGATAACAGTTTCTTGAGGCTTATTGAATATTTTTATGCACCAAGCTTTGGTAATTTGATGTGAAAATTGATGTCTCGAGCCTAAATAACAGTAGGAAAGGGAAGTCAAGTGTGTGAAAGAGTTGCAGAAGCAGGAAAATGTATAGCTACAAGAACATAGACTACCTGAGAGGGATTGTTTGCTTTCAGAGAAAATGTGGAAGCAGAGGAAATCTGAAAGATAGGCAGTCTAAGACTGAGTTGAGCTGCTCTGCACTGCTTGGAAGTGTCATAAAGCAGAAGGATTAATCCAGTGAACAGCACCATAGAAATTGTGTGTGTGTATATATGTATATACATATATATATAGTTTACAAGATAAAAATATTGATGTCATATATTTTAATTGTTAGGGATGGTAAAATTGCCATGCAGAGGAAAAAGTCTAATATCTTGGTATGTGCATTCAATCTGTCCGCAACAACAAACACTAAAATGTTTTAATCATAAGCAGATGGTTATTTCATAGTTTAATTACAAGGCAGAATATAAAGATTGTTTTGGTATGCTTATTGCATTTTTGCCTTCTCAACTTATCTTCCTATTTTTAAAAAATGTAACTAAATCAGTCAATACCACTCTTAATATTTTTTTTTTATTTTTATCTGTGTGTTTATGGTGTTCTTTTATTCTGTCTGTAAATCTTTTCACACTTAAATCCAATTGTGAGAAGTATTAGTCTGCATTTTGTGTGGTGTAGATGTTTTCATAGAATCATAGAATCCTAGGGGTTGGAAGGGACCTCGAAAGATCATCTAGTCCAACACCAATGTTTTGATTTTTTTTTTTTTTTATAACTCTGCACTTAAAGAAAACAAAACTGTTCATTGGACTGTGCAATATTTAGAAAAAAGTACATTTCTGGAATGCCACTCTTGGTCCCAAACTACATCAATCAACAACTGAAACACATCACCCTTTCAGATGATTTAAGGACCTGAAAGTAAGAATTTCTTTATACTGTGCTGCAATATTCAGCAATTATTTGAGACAGATGTAGGAAAGACAGCAAGAAAATACAGAATTTCTTGTCTTAAGTTGATTTAATATATGTATTACCAGTTACTGCTTAAATATTGAGTGCCTTGTGCAATTACAAAACATTGTGAGTGTAAGCAGAGCTCAAGTCAGTGGGATCCAGAACCTTACCTCAGTTTCTGCTTTTATCAAAATAATAGATAATTTTCCCTGAGCCGTAGTTCATCTTGGTAGTTAGTATGTTGAGCTTCTATTTGTAGAGACTGTTTAGTCATTATGATAAAACATATTATAAAAATTTTGATAATGAAGAGTTAAAAAGCTCTCCGTGTTTTCTTTTTATAAGCCACCTGTTGCCTTAGCTGCGTAAGTATATAAATTTGAACAAAGTGCTCATCACTTGTCAGCCATCAGTGGCAGCATAAAAATTACTTGTGGTGCTTGCTTTGCAAGAAGTTCTTTTGTGTTTGTGACATCAGCTTTGTTTTATACAATTAAAGTATTACACGCTAGAATAATCTAAATTGCAACCACTAAATGGTGATGTAGTTCTTTTTTCATCGAGCTGAATTTGTTTACTGGTTGTATACAGCTATTGACTACTGTTTAACATGACATGTCCTTTTGCCTTGAACAATCTTTGGAAAAGGTGTTTTTTTGTGTCCTGTTCTTGTCTCCCACCCCCTCCATTCCTCCTCCCTTCTCCATTATGGAAGGCTTTTCTTGTTCTTTTTTTAACAAGTAGATATAAATACATGCTAGGCTTCGGTATTTCTTTTTTTTTCAACTAGGAAATTGCCAGCACATGATGACATTGCAAGAGAAAAAGCCTTGCAGTAAAGTGATCTGGACTGCAGGAGATGTTTTGTTCCATATGAACGCATTTTGATATAGATGGAATAGATTTAGTTTGCAACTTTTAAAATAAAATCCAAAGGCGGCAAAGCTGGGTTTTTGTAACACACGGAGTTTTTGCTTCTGACCCTACTGTACTAATGACTGTGCAGATAATCTACTGAATGGTTTTCTCTGTTGGAAATACCTAACCTGTGATGTTCTGTTCCTCTGCTAGTGCTATATTTTTCTTCTATTTATATGTCTTTCCACTTCAAAGTGAATGGGGAGAATTTGCATGTGTCTGGCTTATGATTTCTTAGAATTGTTTTCCTTATGTTAAAATAGATATTCAGTGCTATAGAAAATCAGTAGAAAATACTGTTGTGTCCTCTTCAAATACTGTAGTCTTGATTCCAGGATGATTTCTGTGTAAAGTTCAATAAAGCAGGTAGAATTAGTAGTTTTTTGTATGTTGGTTGTGTTAAGTATGGAGTAGTCCAGTCTTGTTCCTGTCTTGTACCTTAGCGAAGGAATAGCATCTCTTTAAAGTTTCCATTTACTTAAAATTATCTCAGGCATTGTTCCCATTTGAAGAAATAAAGATATAACAAATCTACACCATTACTTATTTTTATATTAAATTGCTTTATTTTTGTAGGGAATACATGACAACTCTGTAATTCTGCAGTATTTGTATACAGGACTTACTGGCTCTACTGAATCTGTGAAGACAGCTCTGTGGCCGCACACTGGTCCTGGGGGAAAGCCATCCTTAGCAGTCACCCCTCCTCCTAGGGCCAGAAGAACTGAGACATGAGTGCATAAGCTCAGCTTTCCTATTCTTTCACAAAATGTTGAAACTAGAAACTTACCCTTCTGAGGAATACTACAAATTAGGGACCACTTGCCCGAGCAATTTCGTTTTTTCTCAAACTTCTTCTGATGTGTGAAGATGGTGAAGCTGATGGTGAAGTGAACTCTGTTTATGTGTTCGAGCCACTTTGTGTGGCTCTGGTGGAGAAGGGACTTTGTTCCTAATGGTTGTAACAGGGACAAAAATCACTGGAGCCTTGATACTGTATTTCTTAAAACCAAGTATCATGATGTTGGCAGATTTCTTCTTTCACTAATTAAAAGCTTTTACAAGGGAAGGGGGAAAATTATATGGTGATATTTCAAGTCCACAAATAAAGTTTACAGCACTGTTCCAACAATAATCCTGTAGAGATGAGATGCAAAAAAGCATATAAATGCAAGCCAAAGGCTATGCTGAACAGTATTAAAAATTGCAGCTGTACTCATATAGTCTCTTCTCATATGCAGTGGCTTTGATAAGAATAGCATTAAAATAATGTGCACATTTCAGTTATGTTTAAACTGATAAACCATTAACAGCAATTGCTTTACCAATATGATATTTTTTGTTTTGTTATTGCAGTCATTCTAAGCTGCTGATTGGTAAATTACTGATTCTTGCTCTTGTACTTTCATATATTTTCCTGGTTTTGTTTTTCGTGTAATGTGAATGTAAGCAAGTAGGAAGAGAGAGCAAATGTAAAGCACTTCTATATTGTTTCCAAGGGTACAATTCTTCTATTTAGTCATACTGTGTTTGTGATTTAAATTACCTGAATTGTTGTCAGGTTCTGCTGAGTGTGAATGAAGATGGCTTGGTCTGAACCTAAACTAATCAGTATATATTTAAAAAACAAAAATAAATACCTTTCTGTCTCCTCTATTGATTACATTTGTAGACAGACATTAATATGTCTGAACCACACAAAATGAGTAATTTAGTGCACGAGTTAATTGATGATTTACAAGTACACAGTCTTCTTGTGTGGAGAGAATGTTTCCTTGTAGTTGATTTGTCCCATATTGAAACAAAATAGCATTGGTATGCTTGTTGAAATTATTTTTTTTCCCTATCTGTATGTTTTCACTGTGAGTGGTTTTGGGTATTAATGGATAAAGTTACATGCTTTGAGTAAATAATTGGGGAGTTCTGTTTTGAGCATGTATTTTCCATGGTGCAGAAAAACTGTGGTGTCACTGTTGGACTCACCTTAGCTACTGCTAGAACTGGAGGTACCTGTCAGCCCAATCAGCTACTCAGCTTTTGCAGATGTCTTGCTCATTAAACATCAGCAGCATTCAGAACAACTTAATGATTTGTTTTTAATTAAGCCCTAGATATTTTTTAAAGTGTTAGATATTATTAAGTTTTTATTTTCCTTCCAGTTGGTCAGTGTAGTATTGGCATGCTAAAATATTTTGACTACATCATGTGAGCATTGTTAAATAATATGATGGACTAGACAGTTCAAAAGGTAAACACATTGTAATTCTGATATTCCAGCTGATCAGCTGCTGTTTTACACAAATATTTCACCACTTTTCCTAGTCTTACTATAGATGGGAATGTACAGCTTGCTGTTTAATGGTCTTAGAGAACCAATTAAGTCCAGGAGTACCATATATACTAGTGGATTCTGGATATATATATATATATAAACTTCTCATCTGGGTGCTGTGCAGTTGTCTCTGTGTCCTGTGCTAAGGGTGATGGCTTATGGTGTACAAACCTCTTCTTGTCTGCCCTGCACTTGGTCCCTGCTACTGCAGTCTAAACAGCTTGCTTGCTTTCTGCTCGGTTGCTGTGTGTGAGGAGCATGTCAGGACATATTTGGGAGAGGAAGTGTGGGCATCCCAGGAAGGGTGGTGCTGGGAGCCCACAGGGATGGCAGTAGGGACGTGCCAGGGAAGTGTCTTCAGCCTGCCCCAGCAGCTGCCCTCACACCCCCAGGTTGCTGCAGAGTGCCATCATTTCCAGTGTGCATTACAGCTGCACACAACAAGTCCTTACTTCTTCATGTCCTTCATCTGGTTCTCATAAGCAACATCCAAACTTGCTCCTGCTGGAGAGAAACACTGCCTTTGTCAGCTAAAACCTCAAGTTATTCTTTTCTCTCATTTCTTTCTGTTTATGGATTTTTTTTTCAGAATTCCCCTGCATGTGGTAGTAGTTGCTGGTTTGGGGGTTTTTTTACCTTCCTACTTTTTGCTTTCTTGCTATGTGACAGTAGGGTGGTGTTGGGTAACAGGATTTTGTAAGTCAGTGGTCCTATTTACTAGAGGAGGGAAAATGTGAGAAACAATAATTTGTTTGCAATCTCAGAGAGCTAAAAACTTCTTGACTAGAAAGATGACTTTGAGACCACTGCATCTATAGGATAATTATTTCACATTGGAATGTTGAATTTGTTGGGATTTGGTAAGTTAAGCCTGGGGTTAACACAAACTTCAAATCGCAGCCTTAAAACCAGTATGAAGTTACATTTTTGTCCCTGTGTTTTAAATTTTGCCTTGGATAACAAATAGCTGGGTTTTGTTTCAGAACAAGTGTAATTACACAGAAATGTGTTATTTTTGCATTAAACAAGCACCATACAGAAATATTTCCATATCACTAGAATGAAATATCCAGCATATTTAAGAAAAAACCTTTTGGAAAGCTTTGGTAAGGGAAAAGATTACTTGTATGGTGCAGTTTGAATGCATAAATCATTCTCATATGTACGGTATGCCAGTAGTTTTAATATATTGATGGAGTGAATAGGCATGTAAGCTGGGCTTGTGGATGGCCTTGTGTGGGAGGAAGGCAGATGGAGCTGCCTCTGAGAGCAAGGCACTGTCTTCCCATGGAATGCAAGCAGGCTCTAAAGGCCTCTCTTAGGAGGAGGGGATGTTGTAATATTATCAGCAATGTTGTGTTGAAAATTGGAAACCAGTAACTGAAAGCACATTGTAAAGAAACAGATGATTTTGATGGCTTGGAGAACATTTTTAAGGTTAGTAATCAGCAAACCACAAAGAAAATAATCTTGTGATCAGAGTTCTGATTTTTCACCAAGATCGAGAGCCTAGTCAAAGGTAATCCATCTTCTGTTCACTAAACATTTTTCTTAGCTATACTGCCTACCCATTTATTTAAAGAAAAAGATTGTATATATGTATGTACTATTAAATAAATGATGGAAGAGAAACCTAACACCCTGGTAGCTTTTGAAAGTTTCTATCTTCTGCAATAACATCTCATAAAGCTTCAGAAAATTATTTCATAGAAAAAAAAGGTTTGTAAAATAGGGATTGAGTAAACACTGTCTTGCCGAGAGTGAACTGTCGCCTGTTCTCATACCAGTGCAGCCCTATGCTTTCTTCAAAGTTTTTTGCAACAGAAGAGTCTCTTGTTGATTTGTGGTGTGTTTCTAACCTTTTTGAAGTTTCTGCATGATACTTAAGTTCTGAACACCAAGGTTTTCCTGCTGAATGAAAGGGAAAGAATCTTGGATGGATAACATTTTCCTTCTGTGTTATGTGATATGGATTTTTTTTTCCCTGATCCAGTTTAGGTTAGAACACTTCATTATGTAAAAAGGTATGCATAGTAAACTTTTTCAGTGTTGTTACAAAAAGGGAAAGTTTGAACAGTGAACCGTGTCACGTAACAAAGTTAAAGTGGTTTGAAATCATAAGGTAGATGAAAAATAGGATGTAATTCTTAAGAGATCTTCTTTTCCATCAGATTTTCCTGTCAACTAGCCGTTGGTGTGAAATCTGCTAGGACAGTTTTTCTGGCTTGCTCCTGTCAGCCCTCTTTCCTGTGGGCAAATGGCAAGCAGGCAGCAAGTTGAGTGGAACTTCATGGAGTGATGGTGGTGTTTGACTTGCTGCTCTGGGGAGCCATCTGTAGCAGCAGTGTTAGAGGTGTCTGCCTAAATGCTTAAATATTGTATATGCCCTTTTCATGTCCTTTGAAATGCAGGGGGGTTGCCATCTATCTTTCATCTAATACGGAAAAAAATATAATTATTGTCCAGTATCTACTGAGAGTTTTCTAGTTTTAGAAACCCTAAAATAATTTGATGCATTTTTGTAAAAAGGATAGCTTCTTTTAGATAGACAAGGTACAAGACAAATTTTACATGATAGCTTTTGGTGGAAAAAATTGCAAGGAACTTTGTTACGATAATAGGAGGAAGGTTACTGTTAATTTAAGTGCTGATGGACAAGGATTTTCTTCAGAGACTTCAAAAATTGCCAGAAGCACAATGGCCGGAATGGCCCTTTTCTTCTGGAGAGTTTCTTTGAAAGCCAGAGTGTTTTGAGGTGGGAAGGATTTTCATCCTAAGAATGATTTTTAGGTTTATTGTATCAGGCAAACAAGACAAATGTCAAACCAGGTCTTGAACAAAAGATGTTGGAATTAGCAACTGAGATCTTTTTCAGGGTCCTTTCTGACTGCCTCTGAGTTCAACAGTTTATATCACAATATTTAAAAAAGTTATGGTAGCAATGATGTTTAAAAAGGCAGTGGTCAAGTGAAGGATGACAAGATCAATATAGATTATTTTTCATTTTTAAATACTTGGATTTCAAATACTTATTTTTTTATATTAGTCAGAGAAGGGTATGTTTTAATGAAACTGCAAAGAGGCAGTTTCTGGTAGCCTGCTTGGCTTTGCTGCATGATGCAAATGACATTCATGTGTAGAGGACTGTAGATATTTACTTCGACAATTTGAGTGCACTTTCATATAAGCTCTTCTTTTGGATTTCAAGATCAAAACCCTCCAATGATGTGCCAGCTTATGGTGAGTAGGAAAACCAAGGCAATACTGCTGAGATGGGCAGTCTGCCGTCCATTCAGTGGTGTCCACATGTTTTGCACTATTCTGTTCCCATATGTGAGCTCAAAATTAATTGTGGTTGTGTGCCAAACTTTGTGGAAGGCCTGATCTTGTTTATTGCTAACCAGCAACTAATTTGCAGCTGCAATGCTTGTATTTGCCCATTTAGTAATTATGAAATTGTAGGGAAAGCCCATGCACTTTCATATGTACTATGTTTGGAAAGTTTAGCAAAGAATTTGAGTGACACAAAATAATTCCTGATGTTGAAAAATTATGTTAAATAATAAATAATAGAAGCATATATAGAAGAAGGTGAATAATGGTGGAACACAAATACTGGGGAGAAAATGTGTCATGGTGTTTTAATTTGTTCTCCAAAGACAACATATAAAATACGAGGTAATAAATAGAAGTTTTGAAAAAACCATGTAGAGGTCAGTTACTGTTCTAAAGTGGCAATTTAATAGCAAAACATGAAACAATTATCTCATGAAATACACTGCTGAACTGATGCCTGAAACCAGTGCATTTAAAAGAATACAGTGGCTGTCTTGGCAGCCATCCCCTAACTGCAGCCTGGGGTGCCATCATCACAGCTTGAGTTGTTCTTTGCTCCAGTTTGGGTGCTGTGGTTATGGCAAAATATATCTTACTGCTATAAAAACAGTGAAACTGTATTAGTTGTATATCTGTGGATGAATAAGGATAAGAGAGAGGTTTGGTGTGTTTGCAAATACTTAGCCATCCTGAGAGGTGCAACAATTTTTATCAGTGGTGCTGGCCCTACTTGAACTATGTGATGCAAGGGTAGTCCCTAAACTGCTTACCTAACTGTGCATAACTTACATTTACCTTCTTAATTTATAAAGGACTATCATTTCGGATTCCTAAGGTCGAGCTTTTAATGATTTAAAAAAAAAAAGGCTCATAGCAAATTATTTCTTATGCTTACAGTACTTTTATAACATCTTTGTCTTTTTCTATCATTAAGAAAAGTGTTTCTGTAATGTTAATTAGCTAGTAACTGCTGTTTTCAGTGTGCTTTAATTGCCGTATGTTGCTTGATTATATGTTACGAAATAAACTTAAGGTTAGTCTAGATTGTTAAACAGTGAGCTAATATGTGACTACTGTGCTTAGGATGGGGTTTTTCAGGTACAGTGGTGGGGATATTGGGAGGAGGAAAAGCTAAAAGCACAGTCTCATTCTTATTATATGAAGACAATTTTAAGAATTTCTTCCTAGATTTAAAAATTACTATTTATGGGAAATATCTGGTAAAAAGCCGTGAAAATACTTTGAATCATAACTGTGCATAATCATAGAATAGATTGTAAAGATGTAACTCAGATGATTTGCATATGTGTTACTAATAGGCATCCTTTACTGACAGTCTAATTGTACAATGCAAGATACTCATCATTTACTATCACTTAAGAGTTTTAAAAAAAAGCTTCTGTTCAAATAACATTTAGTAATAGCTACAATACTAGTGGATAAATTACATATATGTAGCTCTGTCTGCACATGTAAATATTGCTGCAGTGACAGCTGCACTTTTAAAATAGCAAAATGCTTAACTCTTGGCAGTTCTATAGTTAATTTTAGAATGATGCTAAATAAAAGATTTTTACTTAGTGCTTATCTTTGGTCAACAAACAAAAGGTAAGCTAGGCTTTACAGATAAATAAATAAATATATAGGCTTTACAGATAAATAAAACTGGTAAGTATATCTGACTGCCTTCCACACTAAAATAAAGAAATTGAAAAAAAGGTTTTTGAGCACAATTTTTGAGTATTGTAAATATTCTTCCTTTAGGAAGATATTTGAAGTAGTTTTTATATTACCTATTGATCTAACCAATCTGACACTGGAAACCAGTAGGAATTTTGATACTGTTCCTGTATAGCTGCCTTCATCTCTAGTCTCTGCAGGAGATGCTACTTCAAATATACGGGAAGTTTTTTTCCTGGTGTTACTTTCTCAGATTGATAGACTAAAATCTGTATTTAATTTTCTCTTAAATTCTAAGTTAATTTTTGTGGTTATTTTCACATGCATCCCTTCAGATCTTTAGGAAATTCCGTGTAAGAGCTGACTTCCCAAACGGTATAAAATATATGAAGATAAATACTCTATTGTGCCAGTTTATTTCCCTATAGACTTTTGTTGTAATTTCTGTTACAGAAATATTTTCAAATGGACTTTGCCAGAAATATGAACTCTTAATAAGCCACCAGTCAATGAAATAATTGTATTGTAGAACAGTTTTGTGGATATTTAAAATAAGTATCTTTTTAAAAAAAGGAGTTTTTCTTTGAAGTAGAGTAAGAGTATGGCTCAACAATGTAAATGCCTAGGAGGGTAACGTCAGCTGAGGGGATGGTTTGTTGTATTTTTCCCTGTAGTGTAATAAAATGTGGCATTTTAAGTGCTATAGAGAGGGTCTCAATTGTGGTTGCTCTGAAGTTAAGTAACTGCTTTGGGACACTGAAGACACATTGTTTTATTCAGAGAAAATAAAACAATTCAGCGTTCTGCCTCTACAAATGTTCTAAAATGTAACACACCTGTTAATTTCCCTTTTTTAACTGTTCACAGAGGAAATTCACTGGGGCTTTTGTACAGGTGGGTTCTTGTGTTTTTTCTTTTAAGTTTGCCACATTTTACATCAGTTGTTGTTTTAAGTATCAAAGTCTCACTGCCAAGTCCCTAAATGGTAATATTTAGATTTTATTTTTTTTTTTATTCTCCCCCATCCTCAGCTTACTGCTTATCCTGCTAGATACAGGTAGTGGCCTTTTTTCAAGGAAAGGTGCAGCTTTTCTGGATTCTTCAGTCACCAAATAACTTGTGTTTGTGTAGTCAGTGATAATTCACTACTTTGTACTTCAATGAAAATGTACTAACAAGAATGAAGTATTTGTAGAGTTAACCCAGCCTTTGGGATGGGGTGGGGAAGAGGTATCTAAGAAAGTATCTGAGTTTCTGAGTTTTTTGGTTTGGTTTGGTTTGGTTTTTTTACTAGGCTGTGTGAAACTGAGATCCCAGATCATTTAAATTTAACTTGTTTAAGGTTGATAAAAATTATGAACGAATCAACTTGGGCTTTATGTGAAAAGATTTTGAAATGTATAGCTTTTCTGCCTCGTGGGATTATTTCAGTTTTTGAATGGGACATTAAAGAGTAGAAAAACGTTTCTTTAAACACAGGGAATTCAGTTTTGAATTGGGAACTGACAGGAAAAAACTTTAAACCCTCCTCTGACTGTGATTATTGTGAAACTGAGCTTTGCTTCAAGATTTTAGCCAGTTTTCTGTTTTCAATATCTAATTGGTATTTACTTTCTCAGACATAACTGATTTGAATTTCTTAAAGATGCTTACGACAAACTGGATAAATCAATAAGATACTAATGTACAGCATTATTGTACTCAGTTGTGAGAAGTTTATTGCAGTTTGCTTCTATCATTTTTCTTGACAGCTGTTGAAAATACTAGGATAGAATTGGATTTTTACTGACTTCTAGGAAGCAGATATTTGTTCAGAAGCAGTCTGAGAGTGCAAAGATCCATGCCAATATTCGGAATTCATATTTCCCTTGAATGGAAGGTTGTGATAAAATGGTACATGGTGTGTTTTCATTGCCTGTTGAAAGACTTTCATGCAGTTAAAATAAGCATTTTGATGGTGGTTGAATTAAGAGTTTTTGTCAGTCTCTTCTCATCATGGATGATTAGACTAAAACGTCTGCTTGTCTTGACTTGAGATCACCACAGCTTCAGATAACATGCTTTGTGATTGAAGGTCGAAATATTTTGAATTCTAATAGGCTGCCAGATGAATTGCTTGAAATAGACTGTAAAATTTCAAGGCTTCCTTTTCCATCTGCTGTGAAAAGAACCATTGGGAATGGTTGAGCTTGATGATCATAGAATTACGGGATGGTGATTCTAAAACCCTCAAAGGGAAGTTGCTATGGAGATCTAGTTCCAAACTGTGAAATGATTCACCCCTGAAAGGCTTCAGGGTCTGAGAAGCTGAACACATCATTGTTCAGGTGGTCATTGGTTAGGAAATTGCTGGTGCCTGTGTAATCAGCACTCCTGTGGTAGTTAACGATCTAAAAAGGTTTGTTCTGAATGATGTGGGACAACAGCAATGTGCATAAAATGGCTTCTCTCAATCATAGTTTGCTCAGTCTGATGCTTGTAAAAATACAGTGAGCTAAATGGCAGAGAAATGAACTGCTTCATTGAGGAAGTCTTTTAAAAACAAAATTCTGTGATGGATTTGACATCTAAAGTGAAAGGAGAAGAACCGTTTCAGTTTAAAAAACTCTGGTTAGATGTTGCAGAAGTATCACATTATATACTTATTTTTGCAAGAAGCAGGATGGTGGGGAACCACTGGAAATAAAGATTTCTACCCAGTCACACCTCAGGAACATAACAAAGTAGCCTCAATATGCTCACATTACTGCCCCTCACACCTCTTCCCCTACCCCCACTCCACCCCCTTTTTAGGGCCTGCCAAATACTGTGCTTTGACAATAATGGAAAAAACCCCACCCTTTATATACACAGTTTAAGTTAATCAAAGCATATGTTTTGTTTCTGAGTTTCTTACTTATGTGTTTTCATGAGAAGAGTGAAAAGGAATGAGGAGAAACTGCATACACGCGTGAAGCAATGCATTTTGTCAACTATTGCTAAAATTTGCTGTCAGATTCTTAAATTACTTGGAAACTTCAATGGACACAGAAGTATTTAGTGTGCTTTCTCAAGGTAGGTAGGAGGTATTTGGTCTGTGTACAAGTAGCTACTGGCTATAGCTGTCTTTACGTAATTCAACATAAAACATTCATTTGACTGCATGGAATTTGGATAGATAAGTTTGTGTTGTTATATCTTGCATATCTGTTCAATACTGCCCTCGTTACATGTTCTGTCAATGGGATTTAGTAAAGAAGACACCGATGGCTACTAGATGGTGCCAGATAGTTACAGAAGAGAACCCACAGGTTCCACAGTGTAGTTGTCATTGAAGTAAGGTGTTAATAGAAAGAAAAGGAAATACCGGAGTGTTAGGGATTATCTTCTGGAAATAATTTACAAAATAATTCTTTACTTCCCATGTAACTGGTAAGCCGATTGGTAGCAAGTAATATGATTAATTTTCTGTTGGGAGGCTGTTTTGAGTTTTATAAGAAGGGGGAAGTTAGAAACATCCAGAGTAAAATATTAGTATTGAGTTTTATCTGATTGTTACCTTAAGCTCTGAGCATTGCACAGGAGATAATCAAAATGATAGAGTTGATAAAGCAAGTTTGCAGTAAGATGCAAATTATATATTACTTTTTGTTTTCAATATTTCAGATGTGGTTCTAAAAAGATCATTTGATATTTCTTGTGATTTCAAGCCTGTACCATTATGTGAGGTCCTAAGATCACCACTTTTAAATTGTTGACAAGTAGTCATTGCATGTGAAAAACCATGGATGAAGAATGACCTGTCTTTTAACCAGCTAATGATTTTTTATTATTTACAAGATTTCTGTTAATAGAAACCAGATAAGCAGCAGTCTTATAAAATTTTAATTGATTTGCAAAGCATATATCTGGATGAACTTTACTGCTACTTTTGCATTAAGGTTATGTATTGTGTTATGAATTTGGGTCAGAATGTCCAGAGGGAAGATTACATGACAAGGCATATTTTTCTAAGGTAAATTTAATAAGAGGCTTTTTACTTTTGTTTTAAAGATATTTTATTGACTTAACACAGCACTTCATTACAAACTTATGTAGACCATACACATACATAACAGCAATGATTAAACAGTTTTTGCTTGCTTCAGGTCTTCACCAACTCTGATTTACATGTTACCTGTTGTCTGGTGTTTCCTCTTTTTTTTCACTCTGCCAAATTCCATAATCTATTTTAAAGCAGTTTTTTTTAAGGCACTGCAATAAGTTGCCTGGTTTTGTAGTGCCTTTGCTTTAATACAGCAAAAATACAATTTTAAGTTTCAGAATATCTGGGAACTGCTTAGACAACTGATCTCTTGAAGTGAAAACTTACTGAGGTTTGTTTAGGTATTTAGATAGTGTAAGACTTTTAAAAATGTTTCTGAAGAGAAGGTGCCTTCTTGAAACAATTTTACGCCCTTTATTGTGGGTTCCAGGATGGTTGTGATTTTGCATTTTATGTTGAACTAAATTGTTCATTCTCCATTCATTATTTTACAAAGACCATAAACCTCCAAGGTGTTGAAGAATGCAGAACAGAGTCAAGCTGGCTCTGAGCAGGAGCCAAGGTGAGCTCAGCAGAGTTTAGTGGCTTGGACTCTGTTGCAGTATTTAAGTATCCAAAGTGGTTCAGTAGTGCAGTTGTGGGAACTGCTACATAATGCTATGCCAGACCCAATTAAAACTTCAGGGCTTCAATTGGTTTGTTTTTTTGTTTTTTTTTTTAATATTTCTGCATCTTTGGCATAGTCAATCTGTGGCCCAGATGAACTGTCCATGAATAATTAAAGTATTTCCTCTCTATCTCGTCACTCAAGGTCAGATAGAATTGCCCTGTGGGTTTTGGCTTATGTCTGCTGGTTGCTATTAAAGATTTTTATAAATAAATGTTTTAAAAACATGGTTATTGTTAGCAATTTTATTTTGTTATGGTGACTCATTAGAGATTCCAGTCCAGACTGATACCACAGACCCTGGCACGGAGTATTCCTAAAGAGAAGACCTTGATGACCAACCTTCAGAAAGAAGGGTTAAAGTGCACCATGGATCGTGGAAGTAATATGAATAAACAGATACACACACAGCCGCATTTTTACTTTCTGAATGGTTTCTGATTAGGAGCCATGTTTTGGACAGTGTAGATACTATCAGATTTCAAAGCCCCGAGCTCCAGTCTACTTTTGAGTAGGAACATTGTCTTCTGTGACCAGTTGGGATTTGTGACAGACAGAGGTATGTTAAAGGTTACCCACTAATGTTTGTGCACTGTCCTCCATGCAGGAGGTGCCACCGTGGGGAACACTCAGCAGGGAGGGCAATACTGTGGAGACTCTCCCTTGTTCCTGCTTGCTTCTCTCTTCACAACTTAACCTCTCAAAGAAAGGTTTTCAGTCATTACAGCAGAGAATAATATGAAGTGGAGAGTGGCTGAGTTCAGCCTTTTTGGCTTTTCAGCATTTTGCAGTGGTCCAGGCAAGGTTCCAAGGGCCTGTTCTTGTTGCAGTTAACACAGTTGTATTTGGGTAAAATCTGAACAAAAGTGCTATTTTTTTTTCCCAGGGAATTTGTGTTTTAAATAATTTATGTGGTATGTTAGCCATCTCAGAAGTTTTACATTGAGTGCTGCCCTTCTTACAGTGAGTCCATGGAGATTACCACGTGCTCTGATGCTGGGTAAAGCCTGTTGCAAGAAGAGTAACCAAGGATTTTGTCACAAGCACTACTTGGAAGGCAGTGCAGTGATAATATTTCAAATACATGATCAAGGGCAGTCAGAGTGAGCCCTCTGCAAACAGAGGCTTGAAGGGCCTTAAAGATTTATTCCTTCAACTGTCAAATAATGTCCTTTACTCAGTGTGACCAACTTGATAGCAAATCTCAGCAGGTAAAAGGTTTTGCCTGCAGAGTGTTGACTACATCCCAGTGGTGCTAGGATGAAAGAGCAATGGCAAGTAAACAGATTTTACATTTGAAATAAATCACTAATATTTGTCAGACAGACTCAAGGGTAAGGGCTCTGAAACAGGATTTTACAGATAAGCTCACAGGAGCTACTGTCTCGGTGACAAATTTTCTGTGTTAAAAACTGCTTCCTGTAGGAACAGAATCACGATTTCTTCTGCTGACTTAGATGTTGTGAAGTAAATTGTTTTGCCTCAATGTTTCCTGAGGATAGTTCTCATCTCTGACCTTGTGCAGTACTTGCTCGATAAGTACTTTGGTGCAAGTGTAATTTCTTTTTATGCTGAAGAAGTTGATACTACAGTAATTTAAAATCCTGCATTGCTGCTACATGCTCTCATTGTGTGTCTGCCAGTGCAGAAGGAAACTTGCCCTGTTTTTTCAAATGCTCTCAATAGGCTTGATGTTGAAAAGGCTGCCATTCAGCTGCTGTCCCAGACTTCTGGGGAGGGGTGCTTGGTTTGTGATCTCTTGAGTGATGCTGTATTAGGGCATGGCAAGGTAAATGTAGCTGCTAATCTTCTAGAAAGGTAAGTAAGGAATTTGAATTCTAGTGCTGCACCAGTCAAGAGAGCCCAGAGCAGCTGCTTTTACTTTCCTGTGTCTGTATAGCCATATGGTATGCATAAACTGTAACGTTGTGTGCAAAGTAATTAATGTCTCAACTAATATTCTGAACTGTTTTTCTGTTGCTAAAAATCAGCTAAACTTTAGAATAAAAACAAGTGTTTTTAATGGGAATTAAAACCTTTTCTTATATTTCTACGATGCAGGTAAAACAAAATAATTATTGCAACAGTGACTGCTTGCATTTTAAATAAATTTATACATATTATTTTAAAAAAATCTAGTTAACTTTAAAATATGTAAGTTTTCTTGTCATTTAGGGTTCTGTGAAGCTGATCATCAAGAGGGTTGCAAATCATTGGTGGTTTCTATTTTCAGAGTTCCACATCCCAGAGTAATTTGCTTTAATTTCACCCAATTTAACCTATACTTCACACCATCACCATTCAGCTTTAATAGCTATGTTCCATGCATAAGAAAAGCAGATAAATGTCCACAATTAGACTGCAAGTGATTACAACTAGTTAGGGCTTTATGAAGACAAAACTTAAAGGGCTGTAGCACAAAACAAAGCCACAAAAGATGTCTGAAAAAATTCTTTCTTCAGAAGTCAAGGTTTGCTTACAGCATTTTATTTAATGTTTTTGAACTTGATTTTGCTTATGTTGAAGATGTAGGCAGGTGCACCTTCTTCAACTGAAAATTACTCTGCTTTAAAGAGTATTAGGTTTGTGTTACAGGTGATTAATTTCACTTGAAATTAGCTTTCAAGGGAAAACATGCTAAACCTACTTTATTTGTTTTTTCTTTGTTAACACATACTACATTTAAGAAGCTTTAAAATGTTGACCCTGGTAGTATTCTTTTGTCCTTCCGATGAGTATACATAGTAAAATGTACCATCATCAAATTTTTTGAACATTATAGAATGTTCAATATACTTTTACCTCAGTCAGAAATAGCAGTATCTTGTACTGTTTAACCCTTTTTAATACTGATGGTAGCACATCAAGCTAAGTACAGATATTGCTTATAATCTGATTTTTTTGACACTTGTAGTCTTATTTCTTTTGATAGGTCAAAGAAATACCCTGCTTCTAGCCCCACACCTCCCAAGTTATCCTATTTTATATCTTTTTGTTCTCCCCTCCCTTGTTTCCCACCCTAGTAAGTGGCCAGATAGATATTATTGCTAATTTATTTCAGGGCTCATAACAGGATATGTATTATATGTGTTGTGATGTGCCATATCAGTCTGTGATGAGTACCTCTTTTTGCCTAATAGTTGCTGAATGTGTGCAGGAGAGGAAGTGCAAGTATTAACTAGTCTTTAGGTCTGTTTTTTGCTGATGTTATTCAACATTCTTTTACAGCTTGTTGACAAAAAAAGGCTGGTCATTACCCTAAACACTGACGCTTGTGGTACAGTTCAGATTCTGATCAAATTGTAAATATCTCTTAGTTAAAGCATAACATAACCAAATGCAGTTGCTTGTCTTTTATAAATAATACAAGATGCTGTTATGTGGAGTCTAATGTTAGCCAAATATTTTGCTCCATTTTACTTTAAGGATAAGAATAATTAAATGAAGTGACTGGTATATAAAATATAAATTAATCTTGAAGATATTAGTCAATTCCTGTAATTGCAATTACCTTATTCTGCTCTTAAGTCTAGTGGTATTATTCTGATTTGGTTTTTATCTCCTTGCAGCTTGGAGCTGCTAGAAATAATAAAGTTTTAGCTATAGGCAGCTTCGTTTTTGTGTCAAACTAGTTTTTTATGCTATATCATAAAACTTTCAGTCCAATCAGCAACTACATTTAAATACTGCAAATTGTGGCAGCAAAACAATAATTCTGCTGATTAGCCCCTTTCCATTTCTTGTAAGTGAACTGTTTATGCTGTTGAGTACCTTTTGAAAAAAGAAAAAGCCAAAACAGCCTTGATTAGTCAAGGAGTAATTGGATGACTTGATTTTAGCAAGAGAATGAATTGGTTGATGATAGCCTGTAACTAAGTGTAGTGGTTCTGTTCAGATGAATACATAACATACAGTCATCAGATCTTGACAGGTATAACATAAGCAATGCAAAAATCTCTGGAGGCTGAGAGGTAAATTTTGTCGAAGAATTTTGAAGCTGATTCTTGAAAGAAATGGAAAGGAACGTGCATGCCATTAGGTGATACCGTTTCAAGTGTGGGATTTGTTACTGCTGTGCTATATGCATATTTATCTACTATTACTTTTGCATGTGAAGAGAAGATACTGTCTGTGTGTCCTAGCTGTCATCAAGACCTGACAAACAGAGATCCTGCTCTTCCTTAGGGAAAAACTAGAGGTTTTACATCTTCTCCAGCCAGTCATTCCATTTCCTGGATCTTTTTTTAATCTAGTATCACTTGAAAGCAAAGTGCAGAACCAACAACCACTGCATTTTGCTTCTTCAGTCCTGCTTTAAAAATACTTCTCCCCTCTGGGTATTATATTTGAACAACCTAAAAAAAAAAAAATCATCATTGCCAGGTGGATTCTGCAGGTGCCCTGAGGGCAGCAAGAAAAGGAGTAGGACCCAGTGCAAAGCTCCTGCTGCTCTTCTGGCTATAGAGAAAAGATCCAAACTGCTTCCCTGCACTGTAAGCTCACCATGCTTTGGCCCAAGCATCCCTGATAAAGTGCTCAGTGGAAGGAAAATCCTTCTCTGAAATAGGAGAATCTTTTAAGTTTGGGCCCACTAACAGCAGAAGAAGGAGCTGGGTGTGACAGTGATAATTTACAACCTCCTAATTTCTGGTAACTTCAAGTGAAGTCATTACTTTTGGCATTGCTGTTAGATGGTAAAATGAACACTGCTGTTGTCTTATGCTTTACTATTTTCCATAATTGCCTTATTTTAATAGCAGTATCTGCATGCCACTATAACATTATGAGAATTTAACACAGCAGATTTGTTTACTTAGAGCAAGATTGATTTTTCTAATTCTGTAGTATTTGTTCTACACCAAAGGAGGAGCCAGGGGTGTAGAACAAATACTACAGAATTAGAAAAATCAATCTTGCTCTAAGTAAACAAATC
>JAAWXA010000031.1:6291040-6382647 GCA_038090715.1 Florisuga fusca | reverse complement strand
GTGCATGCCATTAGGTGATACCGTTTCAAGTGTGGGATTTGTTACTGCTGTGCTATATGCATATTTATCTACTATTACTTTTGCATGTGAAGAGAAGATACTGTCTGTGTGTCCTAGCTGTCATCAAGACCTGACAAACAGAGATCCTGCTCTTCCTTAGGGAAAAACTAGAGGTTTTACATCTTCTCCAGCCAGTCATTCCATTTCCTGGATCTTTTTTTAATCTAGTATCACTTGAAAGCAAAGTGCAGAACCAACAACCACTGCATTTTGCTTCTTCAGTCCTGCTTTAAAAATACTTCTCCCCTCTGGGTATTATATTTGAACAACCTAAAAAAAAAAAAATCATCATTGCCAGGTGGATTCTGCAGGTGCCCTGAGGGCAGCAAGAAAAGGAGTAGGACCCAGTGCAAAGCTCCTGCTGCTCTTCTGGCTATAGAGAAAAGATCCAAACTGCTTCCCTGCACTGTAAGCTCACCATGCTTTGGCCCAAGCATCCCTGATAAAGTGCTCAGTGGAAGGAAAATCCTTCTCTGAAATAGGAGAATCTTTTAAGTTTGGGCCCACTAACAGCAGAAGAAGGAGCTGGGTGTGACAGTGATAATTTACAACCTCCTAATTTCTGGTAACTTCAAGTGAAGTCATTACTTTTGGCATTGCTGCTAGATGGTAAAATGAACACTGCTGTTGTCTTATGCTTTACTATTTTCCTATCTAAATAATTGCCTTATTTTAATAGCAGTATCTGCATGCCACTATAACATTATGAGAATTTAACACAGCAGATTTGTTTACTTAGAGCAAGATTGATTTTTCTAATTCTGTAGTATTTGTTCTTCTACACCAAAGGAGGAGGCAGAGGTGTATCTTTCAAGCAAGAGAACAAATCCGTCAGCATTTCATGCGAGATGCTTAGGGAGAAAAAAGCCTTAGAGGTAGGATACTTAAAATATAAAGGGTCGAGGTGGATTCTGCTCAACTTCTTTTTGAAAGGTTGACTAACTTCTAATAAAAATATGTATTATCTCTAGTGTAATACATGAGACACCAGAGAAGTTGCAGTCAGATCTTTAAATAATGAAATTACTGATTAGGGTTTCCCAGTTGACTTTCCTGTATTGCTGTATCCATATTGGGTAAGATTTGTAGATTAATACAGTTGTTAATTTTATCTTTGTACGTTGCAAGCAGTAGACTCATTTTCTGTTATTTGTCCTATTTCATGAATCAGTTTTGCAACTCCATTTTTTCCTACTTAAATTTTTTAGACCAGGGACTGGGTAAAACATTGTAATAGAGACAAAGTTCTAACTAAGGCTCGTTCATCATAGCAGTGCCTCTCTTTTCCTTCCTTTCCTGAATATCCCGTTGTCTGGCTTCTGGCTAGGCTGTCAGTCAGGGACTAGTCTGTTTTAGGATAACTGAAGTCAGCACTGATAAACCCTGAACAAGAGATGCACAACTCAAGTTCAGTGCCTTTTGCTTATCAAGATGAGTCTCTCAGTTTATGCCAAAATCTGGAACATGGATGCTGATTTGGCCTTTTGAGCATACAAAATCTGACACCTAACCCTTCCTTATGGACTGCAGCCGCCTCAATGGGAAGAGATTCGAATCTCTGTCTGCTTGGTGTTCCTGGTAACTTAAACAAAATCTGCTGTTATTAATTTAATGAATTCTCTATCTATTTAGAAGTATGACCTTTTTCAGCACAGCTGTGGGTAGATTTTTCTCCTTTGCAAATCAAGAAAATGCACTTTTCCTCTAAATGTAGAATATGAGCCCAGAATCCAACATCTTAATGGAATATAGAACTAGAGTCCATTTCTTCCATAAGAAGGGTCAAGCAACCTGGTGAGGAGGAGAAAAGTCTAACCTTTTGCCTTGAACAGGAGATCATCAGCTCAGTAGAGAGGCTCCTTATTTGAACAAGCATTTGCCTGTTGCCAGTTATGGGTCTTGTCATGGATGTTGCCTAAATGAGCTGCAGGATGGCTGCTGACACAGGCATGAGGACAGCTGGTGAGAGGAGGAGACTTGAAGAAAATACACGCAAAATGTTGAATTGTCCATTGAGAAAGGTGTTCAGTGGGCTGAGAGCTGAAGTATAGATTCAGTTTTGTTGAGATGGAATTACATAAGATTAACTGGTTTTGGATGAATAAAGAACTGGATTTTTTTGTGAAAAGGAGTGGAAAGATGTGAAGGAGTGAAGATAATTGTTAGAGAAGTATTTAACTGTTGGTGAAGAAAAAATGTAGCTAATCATATAACATGTTTTTTTGGTTGGTTGGTTGTTTTTTAAAATACTAATTCATTTTATATTTGCTTTTTCAGTAAAATTCATTCTTCCTTAAGACCAAGCCAAACTACCTTATATTTTTCTCTTCTAAATATGAAATCTTTATAGTCATGGAACTTTTCTCCTAGGTTTAACAGTGTGAGGTTCTTTTGGTTTTGTTTTTTTAAACCCAAGGATACCAAATAGAGAAGGAAGATCTAAAGAACTTTAGAATGTATTATTTAGATGATAATGGACACTTTTTTCTTAGTAGAAGGAGGAAAGTTAAACTTTTTTTTTTTTTAAAGGTGCACAAATACTACTAATTTGTTGAGAAGGCTGGCGGGTAGACTTTTCTTTGATCTGTATGGTGACATCTTCCTACTTTCCCCTCTTCCCTCCTGCTTTTTATTCAGTATTTTCCTTGTACATCAGAACAGAGCTGTTATGTTTTCTAGTATCTGTTGATCCAAACAGCCCATGTCCCATGGAGTGAGGTGCACAAACAGGGATTTTTGGAAGGCAAAGTCTACAGTCTCCCTCCTGTAATTGCCTGGGGTGATTATGCAGTAGTGTAGTGAGTTTCCATATGGCAGAGCAGCCTCTTTTCCCCTCATGGCCAGCATCAGAGTTGGATCCATTGCTGAGGTGATTTTGCATGGAGCAAGGCAGTTCATTGATCATCTTTGGAAAGAGGCAGCTGCTGGGAGAGGAGGCAACTTGTAGTAACCACTGTTTAAAAGACTTTCAGAAACTTATGCAAAAATTATTTTGGCATATGACTGGCAGCATTTTAAACCTGTTTACCACGTGTTTTGATGTAAAATATTTATTGCTAAAAGCCTCTGTTTTCAGTAAGTTAAAAGAAAATACAAACTTCAAGATGTGCATGATAACAACCCCAACTTTCTGTCTGTCAGCTAAGGGGTTGTTTGTAGCTTACCCTGTTTCCTCTGTTATATTTAGTACCAGAAATGGCCTTGAGTTTGTTTTTCCATGTAAAAACCAGTTGATTTTCACTTTGGTAATATTAAAGTAAAATTATTTTTGTGGTTGATTTCTCAGGCATATCTTTAATATTACAGGCTAGACATGCAAATACTCTGAAAATTGGTCCAGGAACAAATAATAAACTTATAAATTGTTAATGTTTTTATTTTTAATATCACTGATTTTTTGAGGTGAGGTTTTCTTTGTGATGCAGCTTATCTGTTAATTTAAATCCTAGTTGAATTATGTTGCCAGATTGTCTTCAGAAGGGCATGAAGTCAGCACACATGCTTCAGTAATATCTGGTTGTTTTACCCTTATGTTTCCAGTTGGCAATTTGAAATTATGGCTTCAACTGCACTTTAAATATGTGATAATAGCATGTGTTTCTAATAAGGGCCAGCACCATTTTGTTCAGATAGTGTGAATGGTTGTCACTCATATATGACAAATGCACCTTCATCTGCTTCTTTGATGGCCCCCTAAAAACCATACCCTCAAATCAGGCCGATGAAATTAGCTGCTGTGTAAATTGTGTGTCTGAGTGGTTCATTATCTAATCACCGTCAGAACCACAGTGATAAAGTAGATTGAAACAGGGACGAGGTCTGCCAGATGATTTCAGGCCTTTTTTTTCTGAGCCTTGTTTCCCTTGGAAACACCAAGAGTCATTCAGAACTTCAGAATTCTTTGTCTAGAACTTCTTTTTTTCTTAATGCATAAAATTGGGCTGCCAGTGAGGGCTGCCAGGGTGATTTGTAAGGTTTTCTTTCCATTAATCTTTTAGTCATTACTGCGTGTATTAAAATGTTCTGTGATGTTCAATTTAGCTACTATGTTTGCTACTGTTAGGTTAAATGCTGTTAAATACAGTGGTACCTATTTTCAGAAAAGTGTTTTAGCTTGTTCATATTTAGAAGAAACTCCTAAAGATGTGTTAAGTGCTCTACTGAAATGGCAAAGTGCTGTGCTTTGTATGTATCTGTAGAAAGCTTTGGATTCTGAAGATGATACATCAATTAACAGAATAAAGCAGTATGATTATAAAATGTTGCAGGTGATGCTTGTATACTTGCAGTGTGACAGACCTCCTGACTTTACTATTTAATCTCAAACTTCTGTGACTAAATAGTATGTTGTGTATATATATATATATATTCTTTTCTTTTTAGTTTAGTTTATAATCTGTGTGTTCTTTTGTTTCAGGAGCATTTGAAGATGATGATATTACTCATGTTGAAGGAAGTGTAGATCCCGTTCGTGACATTGAAATAATACATGAAGAACTTAGACTTAAAGATGAGGAGCTGATCTTGCAGAGCATAGACAAGCTTGAAAAAGTAGCTGTAAGAGGAGGAGACAAGAAATTAAAGCCTGAATATGTAAGTATCTGACCTATGAAAGTAGGTTACTAAGTACTCTGTATTGAATTGAACTGAAGTGTTTTTATTGTTTGAGTTCCAGTATTGATCTCACACATGGATAATACGAAACACTGCTACTATTTTCTGTGTATTTTCAAGTAATTATTATTCTGAGTTGGAAAATGGCTAGAATAGATTACTTGCTGTTTTTATAGCCTCAGATTTCACTGATAAAATCTAATTGTAATTATAAAAAATTAACTGTTACTTTCTTGCTGACACAGCTTTATGAGAATTCCCAATGTTTCATCAGGTTTTCATCAGTCAGTGTTCAAGTGTAATTTAAAGTCCAGCAGTCACTTCTGAATTATTCTTGCTATTAAGTTCTAGTCTGATGTTGATACTGGAATTCCTGTAGCCAACAAGTGTGGTTGCACTTTGTGTCTTTCACTGTTAAATAAAGACTACTAGATGAAATTACTTTTAGAATGTTGTTGTGGAAATGATCTGCTTAAATGATCTGTTATCACAGGGTGGTAGTGGTGTTTCTTTGTAAATTAGAAGCATCATAAATGTCAACTTCAGAGTTTTTGCAAATGATTATTTTACTGCCACTTGACTTAAGAGTCTGCTACATTTTGCCGGTCATTAATTTTTCTTTAATATTCTATAAATATTTCAGGTGGTATATAAAGTGCATTCTTTAATTATTATAGCAGTGTAATAGGAATTCCATAGGAATATGAAAACAGACTATTTATATTTAACAATTAAGTAGTAAAAAATTTTGTTTTCTCCCATGGTTTTTTAGATAGCAAGTAATAATAACAAAAATTTGTCATATCAGTGCTGGTGTTTAGTTTGTCAGCACAGAAGTGCAATGAAATTTGTTGGCCCTAGTGTTTGGAAGCCAATAAGAAATGAAAGCGAACATCATCCCTCTCCATAATGTTAATCTTCGTGATGTATTGTTAAAAAGCACTTCTTTGGTAGCTTCTGTTGGTGAAGCCCTACTCTTCATCAGGCTTCTCCCTGTGCTAGGTAAGAAGGCAGCACTTTTTTGTGAGTGCAAAGGGACATAACTAAAGGGTGTTAAATAAAATTCTTAATAATCATCATGTAACTAATTGGCAGCAGGTACAGTTGCTCCTGTATACAGAGCTGGTGTTACTAGTTTTATAACTACAGGAAGTTGGTATGTATTTGAAAACTGAAAATGTCAGATTATTCTTCAGTCAAGGGAGACAGTAAATAAAAAACTTGGATCTAGAAATGCAATTTAAATGAGTAATAGAAAACTTTAGAATCTGCATTATGAATATATCTTTAAATGGCTTCAGTTTCTCAGCCCTTTCTTTACCTACTTCTTCAATCTGCTATTCATCTGTAGTTCACCTGTCAAAACAACTTTGCCACCTTGTGTTTGGAACTTACACATCCTATCATTCCTTGGGTTTTTGATCCTCTTTATGAACACGCACAGCAAATGCCAGGTCCTTGTGTTGCTCCACCAGTTGTGTTCTCAATAACAGCTGCTACACTTGACTAATCTCAGTTGAGTTTGTAAACAACAATAGAGGTTTCAAAGGCATTAAATTCCTTTGTTTCATGGAAAGGGGTGGCTGAACAGAGGGGAAAGGCACAAATTAATTCTCCTCTTGAGACAAAAGCTGCATGTAGGAGCTACAGTCACTAGGGAATCTCTTCAGGGAAGTGCTGTCTTTGTCATGTCTTTGAGTCCTACTGATCTTGGACCTTCTTGCTTGTCTTCCTTTGTGAGCTGTATGCTTGAATTGCAAGGTAGACATTAGACCTTAGTAAAATGACTTGTTTTAGTGATAAAGGCCTGTGAAAGCTCAGTTTGGCTACTTTTCTCAGTAAATCAGTCCCTAGCCCCAGTTATGCAGCTTTTAGAAATAGATCTGTGTAGTTTTAAGATTGTAAGAGAGATCCTTGGGCTTTTCCAGCGACTAGATGGGTTAATTTCTACATTCAGCCACTGTGTTGTGTGAGGCACAGTTTGCTTTGCCTTGTTTCCTTTAACGTTTTGTGTCTCAGAGAAATGCTCTGGTTGCATTTATGTAGCATGCTGCATGATTAACAGAGCGGCAAATGATTTAGGGGTCTAGGAGGAAAACCATATGGGACTCATGGAAAACACAGTTAAAAGATTATGCCTCCCTAAAGCAGTATCTGCATGTTAGGATTGTATTTTGGCTGTCTGATAATTCTGTACTTCTGTAATCTGTTGCATTTTCCAGGTGGTTTGTTGGGCACAGGGAGCGCTCCCTGTCCACCACCGTCTGTAATATTTCCATGTTGCAACTACTGTTCAAAGCTTCCACTTTCTAGGGCGGAAGAATCATTCAGAGACAGTGTAGACTGGAATTTTTTGAGCAGGTTGTCTTTAAAGAAGGAAGGGTCTGGGAGAAAACTCAGGATTTGCTTTTTAAAGTTATTTACCAATATATTACATAGCCATTGCTAATATTCTGTTCTTAAGATCGCAGAGGTGTGCAACAAAAGGCTTTGTCTGTGCTCTGAATGTTTTTCATAAAAAGTAATTTTTCACTTTCAGAAAAACTAGGGAGGTTACGAGGGAAAAACTTGGTGTTTGCAGGTTGTTTGGGTTTTGTTTTCTGTTTTGTTTTTAAGGCACCATTAAGATTCTTTTTTCGTTGTTTGCCTTTTCCCATCCTTTTGGAAGTAATTTAAGGGAAAGACACTGAAGAAATTGTTGGGAATTTTAAGTAATTGAGAGCTGGAAAGTTCTGTGGTTCATTCAGATAAAGATACTGTAAGCTCTCTTACCTCTTTCAAACCCTTCAGTGTCTTGCTTTCTTTGCTGAACAAAAACATCTACAACTTGAATTCATTTTTCATTTCTTTCCACTTTTTTCTGGGGATGCTTTGACATTTATTGAGGAAGAAAAGAAATAATATTGGTCTCAGTCAAGCATGCTTTTCCATTGGTAGTTTGCTGAGTACAACAAATAACCTTAATATGAAAGCTAAGGAGAAGTTACTGATTTCAGAGTGGTTATAATCTCCATGTCACCTGTATAGACTCATTGTTGGAGCATTAAGGGATTTCACTGTGTGTTCATGGAGCCTAACTGGAAGCAGAATTAATTCTTCTCATTTCATAAGTATGAATTGTCTGCTTTTGAGGATTCTCTTTATCTCTAAGTCTCCACAACTGTAATTTGGTATTCTGAAATCTCTAAAAGATTTTGGGCAAATAAGAAAATTGTCAGTCTGTATCGGCCAACAGTTCTTCAAATCTGAGATTTGCATTTGATTGCCCACCTTGTTCTGTTCTAACTTGTTACTTGTGATTTTTCCTTCTCTTAAGCCCACATTAGGTACAGTTGGTAAGTTCACCTTTGTGCAGTGATGTGGCTTTGCAGTTGAATACAGTGTTAACTGTTGGTGTCTCTCAGAGAATTGATTTCTTAGTCCCCTGTCAGCAGAAATAAAATAGCCAACTGCTGTTAAGGAGCCATCAATGAAATAATTTTCAAGTTCTACTTAAAAATCAATGACACAATATGGTCCAAGATCAGCAACATGTAATGTTGACATAGGCTTGGAATAGCTTCCTTTACGCTTATGTTTTTGTCTGTTTCACAGGTGTTCTCACTGCTGCCTTAGAAATGAGTGTCTGTTCTTAGTAAGGGTACTATTCTTTCAGACACAGTGTACCTTCAAATATTATTTTGGCTATAACCTTCTAAAGATATTATAGAACAAAAATATCCCTTTTTGCATGTATTAAATCAACACAAATATTTCAAAAAGCAACCAGAGTAATTTTGATGTATTTTAAATCTTTCTGTTGCTGTTATCTGCAGAGAAATGAGAGATTTTGAATTAAACTGTATTGTTAGCTTATTCAGCTGTATTTTCGGTGAGAGGAGATTTCTAAGTAAAATATAAATATATGTGAATTTATATATCAGCATGTACAAATTCTAAAATTAAAATAAAAGATTTTTATTTATGGGTTTTTCAGTCCTGGAGACGAAAGTCTTCAAGGTAATACAATATAATATAATATAGTATAAGATAATATAATATAAGTAAGTGAACATTACTGCAGGATTACCTTACACAACCCTTCCTGCATGATTCAGCTCTAGTCCTTAGAGACTGACACTGCAATAGACAGCTGTCCCTTCAGCCCTTTTTTAGTGCACGGAATCTTGAATTCCAATGCAGACTATTTCTTAATGGGATTGGGATTTGTGTATCTGGCCATGAGAATATTATTTATAATTGCGTTTCATGCACATTGTTGATGTTATTGGTATGAAGACAAAATCTTGAGGTCAGTATCAGTGTCTGCAGTGTTTGAGCTTCCAATTTGCAGGTGAAATTGATTCATACAGTAGGTCAAGGTCAATGTTCACTGCATTTGAACTTACAGTTGAAAGAGGGGTGCTCTTGCAAGTCCTACAAGATACCTAAATTCCATTGTTAAAGTCTGTCACTTTTAAAATAAACTGAATTTTTCAAATGAAGCACATTTTGTAAGAACAGAAGTAACTGAAGTTATGAAAAGAACAGTTAGAGACTTCTTTTAAATGTTATGGCATCAGAACCATCTAATGTATATATAACTTACAAGAAAGGCATCAGGCTTTGTTTTGTTACTGTGGGTGATAACCAATAATTGATATAATGATCTTTGGCATGTAGTATAAGCAGCTGTTGGCGTATATGTGCTATTGAGGAGTAAAGAAAATCTTCCTAATGATGTTTTAAGTAGAATCATAGAATATGCTGAGTTGGAAGGGACCCATCAGGATCATCAAGTCCAGCTCCTGTTCCTGTGTAGGGCACCCCCAGATTCATACCACGTCCCTACTCCTCCCTTTCGTTTGACATCTTGGTCCTGTCCTGATAATACAGTAATTATTTGAAAGGTACTTTTTTTTTCATTTGAAATTACTGGTACAGTGTGGAATATACTTCACAAACAGCAGATAGCTGATAGATTCAGTTTCTTCTCATTACCAATGTATACCATGTTAAACCACAGTGAAAATCTTTCCTTCCCACAATATTCTGAGGAATGGGATGGTGTGGAGCAGAATTCACTGGCCTCAGGCTGCAAGTGCTTGCCAGAGTTCTCATGGATGGGTGAACTCATTTGTCTTCCAAATGATGGTATCAGTTGGGAATTTTCACCTTTCATACATTCTGAGTTGAAGATAAATACAAGGGTGAATTGAGTGGGGTTTTGTGTTTTGGGGTGGGGTTTTGGGTTGGGTTTTTTTGTCTCCTTTTTTTGAGGAGAGTTTGAGAGGCCAATTTGTTCTACTAGAGATGGAAGGAAAGGAGCAGCATATGTGTACACTGTTGACATACTTTCTGCTGATGGCTGCTACAATTAGCAACTTAAATGTTAAATCATAGGGAATCGGAAATATTTATATTCTTAATGCATATAATTATGCCTAAAATCTTTAGTGGACCATTTACTGTGCTTAATGTGGTATTTAGAAGAAATTAAAGTTCATTCTGGGAGAACATTCTGAATGTAGCAGGAAAATATTCATGGCAGATGTTTGTGAATTAATCGGTAATAAAGCCTGACTTAAAAGTACATAATGTGTAAATACACACATTTGTGTTACTGATAGAGAGAAGTCAGTGCTTAAATACTTGCTGTCAAGGCTGGTCTTTCCTGTCTAGGTTTAAGCAGTGACTTAAAGTAATTACTTTGATAAATAATGTCTGTCTGGGTGTGTCTAGATACAAGCCACAGTGTAATTTTAAAATAGTACATAAATACACCAAAATAGTTAGTATCATGTAATATTGCTGTAATAATAAAGTTGTATTCTGAAAAAGACACCTTTTTCAGTTGGCTTAATTCACATCTAGAATAAATACATTTACACACAGATTTATTTGGAAATAAGTGTGTATAGACTGATGCATTAAGAAACATTTACTTGATGTTTCATTCTTATGGAAGATGTCTGTGGTACTTTTCAGTGAAATTTCCCTGTTTTAAATTTTTGGATTGCTAAAAATAATCACTTGTAAGTAGACTGCTTTCTATATTTTTACCTACTTTTTTCTTTGGGAAGTTACAAGCGACTATGCAATTTTATGTATAATGCCTTAGAACTTGCAAGGATGACCCACACAGGAAAATTTGGGGAATACCGACAGGAATTGCATTGCTTGGAAAGCTTGTAGGATGTTGTGGGTGTAAGTACTTGCTGTGCTTCATAAACATTATTGGCAACCAGCTTTGAGTAAATCTTGTATCATGTATAGCTTGTACTGTCTCTGTTTGAGGTATTGAATAGACGGATAACACCCTTGTCCTAAATCCATTACTTTTCTATTGTATTTTTATTAAAGTCAGTGAGCAAGGGAATTGTAAGAGATTAGACATTGTTTTGTATCACAGAGGAGCTCATTGTCACTCCAGTTGATGCAGTACCTGACTTGTTCTCTTTCTTAAGAGCTTATTTAAGCACTTAACACAATTGAAAAACACAGATCTTTCTTTCTTTCTTTATTTTTTTAAAAAAATTTCAAATTTTGTCATTATTGTCCTTTAAAATGCCACTCTTTCTAAGCATATTTTTTTTACTATAAATTACTGCTTTGTCACTTCAGCCTCACAGTTAAATCACCAGGAAAAACCTCCAGGAAAAGTGGAGCTGTGGCTATGCAAAATAGATCTAAAAGCAGATTCCCAAGAAAGCCATGAATGGACAGACTGTGGCTGTGGTGCACACTGTACACCTTGCATTAATGAGGAAATTGGTGTGTGTACAGTAGACTGGTTTTGGAGCAGCACAGTTTAACTAGTTATGAGTACTCTCTACTGCAAGTAGTCTAGTTCTTGTCTGTATCTGGAAAACCATCATAGCTAGTTTGGAGACCAGATGAAATACTAATTATTACCTAGTTGGATCTGTTGCATATCCCAGTTTTATTCTTATAATTGTGGATAAAATCAAATGTTTATTTTAGGGAAAAAAGCACTTTATTTTCTAGCTGGAGAGAAGCGACTGTTTGTAATTACACAATTACAAACTTGTGTAATTTGTGGCAGTAATTCATTACCTTTACTGCTTAGAAAATAAGACACAGCTTTTCTCTGTATTTGCCAGTCTTCAAGTTTCAGCCTTTTGATATCTGCATGCTAGTGTGAAAAAATCTGTGCTGTGTTGTTTTTGGTTTTTTTTTTTTGTTAATTCACTTGCAGCCCTCAAGTCTTCTCAATCCCTCCCACAAGGGGGAAGTCCTCTACCTAGGAAATACTGTATCCACCCTTCCTTGTCCCTCACTTAGCAAGTGTGTACCTTGAATTTATTGTGTTGAAAAACATTTTTTGCTTTTATTAAATAATGTTGTTAGTAATTTACTGCTCTCAGAATCTGTGTCATTAATGTGGTCTTTTTTAGGCCATTGATGAAAGGGGTTAGCTAGCAAAATGCAAACAGTTTGACTGGATTTTCTCTTTACAGTTATATTCTGATGCCTACTGACTAGGTGATGTTGAATGCCTTTAGTATATGCAGTGTTTTTTGAACTAAATACCTTAAGTCACAGAGCCAGATTCATTAGGGAACTCTGACCATACTAATTATACACTACTGCCTTCGTTATTGATTATGCTGTGCTGCTGGGCTCTTGTATGAAGCACAAGGAACTAACCGAGAGCTACAGCTAACATTTAGGTACTCATTAAAGTTTTCTGAGGAGCAGAGAAGTGAAGATGATAGAATGTTGGACAACTGAAACATTTTAATGAAAAGTATTTACCTGCTTTTGAAGGGTTTACAGAGAGCTGGACAGTTACTTCATTTTGGGAGATCTGAAGGGAAACAAATGAGCTGCTGAGAAACACTCTGCACATCGCAGCAACATCTCCTTTGGTGGGGGAAAAAAAGCCTTCTGTACTTACAGTTACACTTTGTAATAGCAGAGACTTTTGCACTGCCTGCAGAATCATGGAGAATTCACTTGCACTTTGAAGTGTGAAGTGATAATCCTCACAACTCTTACTTCTTTATTAAATTTGCGGAAGTTAATTACATGCCCTGCTAATTTACAACAAAAACTTCACAATTCTCTGATGCCAAGTAGGCAAGTGAGTTTTCTAAGCTCCAGTTTAGTCCCTCGTGCTGTGAGAAGAATTTGGCATTGGCACACATTATTACTATCATCCATCCAGAGAGTTTATTAATATATGCACATTTTTCTACACAGTAGTGTCTCATGAGCATGTCTTGATAAATCTAAATGCAATTTAAGTGTATTTCTTCACTGTATTTTATACTGTTGGACTTATTGTTTAAGGCCTGCTTAGTGTTTGTGGATTGACTACTTGCCACCTTAGGGTAATGTGAGCAGGACATAAATTAAAATTACTGCATCACATATGGCTAAATGTAGTAAGTATTCACATGTGCTAAATGTATTGCCAAGTACATAGTCAGAAATTAACCAGTGTTTAAAACAGTGGTATTTTTTATCCTGTGTCTTGACAGCTATAAGTAACTTGGATTTTCTTAGGGGGTTTTGGCAGCTCGTTTAAATGGTACTTTCTATGATATTGCTAGCTGAAAACCAGAACAAGAATCAAAATCTGTTCAAACAAGAAGTGAATTGTTCTGCTGGTGACAGATTGACCTTGAAGTATGGAACTGGGGAGGCCAGATCAAATGGAACAAAGTGGATCATTGCAGTGTATTCTGTTATTAAGCATCTTGGAGTTAACTAGAGTAATGATTAAATGTCTTTAAATGATGATTGCAGTGATAGTGAAGATAAAAAAGTCAGTTCATACTCTTTTCACCAGACCTAAACACAAGCAACGAATAAAAGAAAAAATGGTGCTACCTGAGATACAACCTGACACTGTGGGGGGTTTTTTGTGTTTGTTATTGGGGCAGCGGAGTGCAAAAGAATTATGTGGAAATGGTTGCCCTTCATATATTATCATTGGTTTTAATGATTTCTTGTTAAGGGATCATGTAAAATCTTAAAATCTTATTTAAATATAGCACACCAGTGTTGATACAGGGGAATCTTGAGTTAATCTGGTTTTTTTGGTTTGGTTTTTTTTTTTTTCCCCTGTTATTTTCTGGACTTTCTGCCATACTTCCTGTATGGTGCAACTGTCCAGATAGACCAGCAAAGAAAATTTTACTTTGGCTGAATAATTATTTCCATGTTTTTTCTTCGTGTCCTCCTGCCTCACCAGTTTTAGACTTAACTGCTATAGTTGCTTATATGTTTCCTTCCTTTTATCTAAAGAAAGTTTTCCAATGCTTTGCCATCTCTGCAAAACTAAAATAAAATTGTAAGTATACAGCTGTCAGTTCTCCCCAGTGTGTTCAGTTGTTCGTCAGCCTTCCCTGGAGAAGTTAGTTGTGTAATTTCTCCTTTAGAACAGCAGTTAGAAGCAGCATCAAGTCAGGTACATAAATGAGAACTCTGGAAAATTAGGCCTTTGCCAAAAGGGGTTTAGATGTGTCAGTTTAGGTAGCAGGTGAATGTGGAGGAGAAGTTTTGATTGGCAGCTATGTGCTTAGGTAGGTTTTAGAATGAACAAATTTCATTTGGTATGTTGATGCTTCTACAGGTTCTGTGTCCTGTTCTACCCTTACAGACAAAAAAACCCCATTTCGTTGCTGCTTACGCCTACAAGATTGGCTTTGGTAACTTGTACTATGATGTCTCTTCTGTCAGCTTTTTTATCAACTCAAATTTAAATGCTATTATGCATTGCTATTGTGGGGGAAATGTAATGCTGAGAGTAATGTGGTAGATGTGGTCTGTGCTTACAGAATTAGTTTAAAATCCAAAGTAGTGTGTAAGCGGAATTCCTTCAGTGCTGAACAGGAAGCTTGAAGATTGTGTTGATTTTATCTCTCTATTTAAGCAAAAGCTTAGGATAAAGATCTTAAATTCAAAGTATCTATCAGTAGAATTGCTTCCCTTATTATACAGAGTAATTAAAAAATAAAAAGTACATAGGGTTAGAGATGAGATGGTACCACTGTTTTCTTCTTTATGTGTAATCTTGTTGCATGTCTCCACATAAGCTGTTCTGGCCACTCATCACAGTAACCAGCTGGGCCATTTCACCTGCTGGAGCCATTAAAGAGGACTCTCTCCCCCTAGATTAATCCCCTCCGACATTAGTTTTTTGCTCTGACAACTGGAGCAGGCATTCAGAATTTGCAGGTGGCCAGTGTGACGCACATAATTGCCTACAATTTTAGGCAATGAATAAAAATGGTCTACATTACTTGTCAAAGGTTGTATATGCAGTGCCAAGTGAGATCTATGGGAAGCCTTTTAGGGTTTAAAGAACAGTTAATAGCAAAGCTGCACAGTGCTTTTTTAATCATAATGCATTTGTAATATAGCACTTTGATCTTCTCCTTGTAGGAAATGGTGTTATATTAGCCACTTTTAAACATTTATGAGTGAAATTCAGTTATAGGAGAGTAAAAGTGATTATTCTTCAGCAGAACGTGTTAGATTTCATTAAAAGTTCTAGCTTGCCCCTTCCTTGTTAAAATCTGTGGGGAGTCCTGTTCCTGGAGGGTTTCAAATCAGGATCTGAAGATTTAGAAGAGCTTTTTCTTTGTTTTTCACTA
Organism: Florisuga fusca; assembly: GCA_038090715.1. Classification (NCBI taxonomy): domain Eukaryota; kingdom Metazoa; phylum Chordata; class Aves; order Apodiformes; family Trochilidae; genus Florisuga; species Florisuga fusca. The sequence goes on along the minus strand of JAAWXA010000031.1, from coordinate 6,367,366 downwards.
AAGCAACTGCAAGACAAGAAAAGGCTGTAGTAAATACTGATGTTATTTGTGGTTGTTTGTAAATGTACTTCAACTGCATAGCATTAAGTGCAAAAAGTGTTGTGTGCTCAGTGGTTTAGGGAATGTTTTCTTGTATTTCAAAGATCTTAGTTCTCAGTTGCGTCAGTTATAACCTAACAAATGCATTATTTAAAGCATGATCATAAATTATCTACAACAAAAAATAGGCAACTCTAAAATGTACTACTCCTAGAAGAGCCGAGTTTGACCTTTCAGACCCAAGAGCCTTTTATTAACACCTGCCTGTAAGGAGAACCGTGCCACACGCAGCTTTCGGATTCACGACCACAAAACTGATGAGGAAAGGCTTGAAGGGTTCAGTTTGTGTCACTTGCTGTTTGCCGTTTCCATTTCACAGATGATTAATCTTTCTGTGAAGAAAGGCCAGAGAAACAAAGCACATTGGGCTCTTCCTGCAGTTACTCCTTCTGAATGCACACTAGCTTGCTAACTAAAAGGCCTTTAGATTTCCTGCCGAGAGAGATGTTCTGAAAGTGAATGCAGCTGGTTGGAGGTCACCAGTGCAAGGCTCTTGCCATTGTGTAATGGAGGCTTTGGCAGGTTTCATTTTGGGGGGAGGGAGAAGGTGTTGGCAAAAAATTAATGCAGAATAAAAAGGGCTTTGGCCATTTGAATTAATTTCTTGAAGGGTGGATCATCAATAATAGGCTCAATTTCTTTTGCTCACAATTTAAAAAAAGAAGAAAAAAAGATATTTGCTGTGTTTTTTTCCCACCCGTTCCCTTTTCTTAATGGCATGTTTATATTGTACGTGGTCTCTCCCGCTGGATGCTGAACTGTCGCGTCTTACTGAGTTTGAAAAGCAATCTAAAACATTGTGATTTTTATGTATATTTTAGGAGCTCTGCTAATTTTTGTGGTGGCGAGAGATGATGCTAGAGTATCATGTGTTTAACTTCCTAATTACGGGATTTGTATCACTTTAATAATCTATATTACTCTTTAGTGACTTTTAAAGCAGCAATTTCTGTTTTTCTGGGAGAGTAAAGATTTACTTTTAAAAGGTATTATCTAATTTTAATTTGTATGTATGTTTTCAATCTTAATGTATACATGCCTTGTTTATGGAAGAGAATGGTCTGATATCCAGCTGAGTTTTTGACTTTGCTTTTTCATGATTTTGTGTAGGATGTAATGTGCAAAATCAAGACCTGGGTAATAGATGAAAAGAAAGCTGTCCGCTTCTATCATGATTGGAATGACAAAGAGGTAGGCTATAAATATCATCCCATGAATTGACTTCTAATTTTGATACCTGTTACTGTGGTTTTTTAAAGGGTTTTTTTAAGATTTCATATTAAAGTGAATTGAATGTTAAATTTAATCTGCTCATTCTGTGTTTATCAGTGACCTATATATTACACTTTAATTCTGTTGCCTTCTCAGACATGCTATGAGGAAAATGGCCATAAATTTAGCTCAGGCTGGTATAACTTGGTTTTAAAATTCTTCTCCTATGTTTTCAATTCTAGATTGACGTTTTGAACAAACATTTGTTTTTTACTTCAAAACCGATGATCTACTTGGTTAACCTCTCTGAGAAGGACTACATTAGAAAAAAAAACAAGTGGTGAGTATGTTTAGGTTAATTATTTATGTGTTCCACGTTTTTCAGTGGTGAATAATTCCTTGCACGTGAAGATCACCAAATATTTTAATTAAAATAGAAATAAAAATTAATGCTGCACATTTGTTACTTGTTATGCTCCCATTGATGTGCTGTTTGAGTGCAATGCATATGGTGAAACCCCAAATGAAAGTGCAGAATAGAAAAGAATATGCTTTTTTTCCTTACATTTTTACATGAATCCATTAATTGTGAAGAAAACAGATTTGATTTAGAAGTACTGATTCAAATAAACATAGTTTTACCATGTTACATATCTGATTGTCTGAACAACATCTTCATTCCAAAGGAATGAATTGAATGCCATTGGAGTAAAGCTATGCAAGTTGCACAGAAATCTTTCAAACTGTGGCAGAATTGCACGTTTTAATAGAACTCTTCTGTTTGCAGTTGGTTGCCTGGCTTCCTTGCCACTGCTTGCAGTTTGCTTATGGTTTGCAGGCCTGTTTCCATGGGCTGTAATACCATGAACAGTGCACATTTTATCAAGTATTCCTGACATCAATATTATGACTTAAGTATGTGATGGTTACAAAATCAATCTACCAGACACTGAATGAACTGGATGAAGATAGAGTCCTAGCATGGTACACATATGGTGGGAATCAGCTGTTGAGAAGTACAGCATTTACCATGTCATTGGCAGCTCTAGATGGGATAAATATTTGGCTGGTGGAGGAGTGAACAGTTTAAGCTAGTATATGATGGAGAAAACCCTACAGCAGTATATTTAGTTTTAAAAAAACAACAACCAAACAACAAACATTTTGTTGATATTCTGATCTTCGAAGACTGTACTTGTGGCATACTTGGAAGATGTGTAACTGTATGTTTGTGAACATATATATGTGCCTTTAACTCATCCAAACAAATCAAAAGTATCTAAAGTGGAATATCTGAATTCTCCTAAAGTACACTCTCTGTTTCTCCCTGTACTTCATTAAGTACTTAGATGCACATGGTTTCAATTTTCCATTAAAAATTCTCATTTCCATATGATATCAAAGAGTGAGAAGGCTTTAAACTGAAAAATAAACATTCATAGACTGGAAGCCAAAACAATAATTAATGTCAGATGGTTAACTCCAATAAATCATTAAAATAAATTCTGTGAAATTACTGCAACTAAAACTGTCCTTTTGATACTCCAAGACATTTTGTGTTAGTGTTGAAGAACAAAATTTAACCTATTTAATAGCAAACCCTCTCAGCCCAAAACACAGACTTAAAAATAAACTTGGTGATCCATGTGATAATGTGAGCTTTTCGTGTAATTGTAAATTAATTTCTTTCTTCTTTGAATGTTTTTTGGGTCTGATGATTTAAACCTTAAAAGTGGTTCTACCCAAGGAAGTATTTAAAGTCAAGATAGTAGTATTTATTTGTTCTGTTATTGCCAGGTGATATTTTTTTTCTGCGTAGAAATGTTGAGGTTTCCTGAGGTTTGCTGTAACAGTCTAGGTGGGGAAGTTTATGTGAAAATGTGTGAGTTGGTTTCCCTGTCCAAAAAAGATCCTCGCACCTGTATTTGGATGATTACAGGTAGAACTCAGTGGCTCTAATTGTACAGTAAATGCCATTTCCCAGACCCTAATGGTAGACAGACTACTTAGGAGACGCCAGTCTGTGATTTAGCTGTCGCCAGTCACCCCATGTTTTTTTGTGAGGCTAGTTGCAATGATGACATAGTTAAATCCAACTGAAAGCAAGTCTTTGTATAAATTGCAATTTTTAATTTGTAAAAAATCGGATGTTTGAGTTGAGGAATCATATAGTGAAATAGTTTAACCGTTTCTACTACAATTAATGATTTAGTTTTTTAAAAGTATGCCCAGATCTCATGGATGTGAGTGTAATTGTAGCTGAAAGATCAAAGCCTGGGTAGCTGAGTGATGTTCCAGAAGAGAATTTACCACATAGCCATTTTCAGTACAGTTTCTGCCTCCCGCTGTTCCTATTTTCCCTCAAGCTAGCCATTGACTACCCCCTGTGCATCCCTGCTCGTAAAAAATGATTGAGGAAGTATTTGTCATGTATTTATGAGTGGGAAACATTGTGTGATAGGGAAAGGCATCTACTAGAACCAGAAAGATTGCCATTTTCTTTCATTCAGCCACTCTGCCACAGCTTTAAATCCTCTGTTTATGCAACGTAGCTTTTATATTTAAGAGCAGAATAAATGTTTTCTATGAAGGATGCTAACGGTAGGCTCTTGTCAATTGTGTGGTGCAAGCAGATGTAAATGATTAGAATACATTTTACTGCGAGATGACACTTAATTTGTAATTTTTTTTATTATTTTGGGGGGCAGAGGTTTGTATTTGAAATGCAAGCCACATTTAGACTAGTCATTCAACTTGAAAAAGTTTGTTTCTGAGCTTAATTTATAATACTGCTGTAACAAAAGTAAGGTCAGTGCAGGAAATGCTCAATAGTAAAATGTTTTCGCCTGACTTTTGCAACTATAAAAGTGTGTTAAGCAGCAAAGGAGAAGAGAACTTTTTGATTGTGGGTAGAAAGGAAAAATAAAATTGTCTTTGTTTTACTGGGTTGCTCTTTCATAACATTTTAATTGTTAGTTAAAACACACTTACATTCAAGTGCTAACAAGTTATTTTTCAATCCGAAAAAAGAAGAAAACACTGTGAAAGATACAACTATTGTGTGTTTGAGTAGGTGTAGTGACCTTTTGAAAGACGTAAAAGCTGGAATGGCTCCAGGCAGTTACTTGGGGGTTTTAACAATGTTGAATTAGTCATTCAGTTGATTTATGATTAAGACCTAGCCCCTGAAGAGAGGCTGACATGGCAGCTGTGTTAGTTGCACTTGTGTTATGATCAGATGACAGTAATCACGATGTCGTATGGGGGAATCCACTGAAGCCATTTGTACTACATATTGCTGAGCTCTAAATTAATACTAAAGCCGTTCCTTTAATAATTCCTAATGTTTTTAACATGGATTTAGTACCTTCAGGTAAGCGTTCACGTGCATTGGAGTTTGCCATGAAAGCAGTCTAAGTAAGCCAGTTAATTTTTGGTTAAAACTGCTTTTTGAGTCAGAGGATGTCACCTAAATCCAGGACATGAGATTTATAAGCCCCTCACCTAATTAAAGGTTTATATTTTAGTCTTGCTAAAGAAGGTACTTCTAGTGGGTCATAATATGTATTCTAATTATGAAATATAGTGAGCTAGTTAATGAGTAGGCTATTAATGAGTAGACCATGCTTAGCATACCGTTTGATTCAGTGTTTTGGGCTGATTCTTCCCAATGAGCACCAGGAATACTTTGTGTCAAAGCTGCTTGGGATGATCTTTTGACTGAACTCTTCAGGTCTAAGCAAGTGAATTTTTTTATCCTATGCATGGACTGTCATTTAAAGAGCTCGTTATGCTGCTAAGGTTTTTCTATACCTATAGCATTGCAGCTAAGTCTTCTGAGACTTGAGATGGATTTTTGAACTAATTTCTAATATATTTCATACTTGTTGAACATCCAAATGTCTGCTAACATTATTTTCAAGGGATTGTTTTGCAAACTGTTCCAGTAGGCATTATGTGTTGAGGGGATAGGGTGCCTCTCTTGAAGTATTTTATTCCTGTGTATTTAGAAAGGTGGTGTACATGTCATAGTAAATAACCTTTTCCCCATTAATTTTTATAGCATTTTTAGTGTTCTTAAGCTAGAGGAAGCATAATTAGGTCAGATAACAAGTCTTATCTGTTCTGGTATCATGTTTCTGATAGGCCACCAACAGATGTCCAGGGATGAACATAGGAATGGATTAAGCAAAAAGAATATATGCATCCAGATTCTTGCGATCTGTTATTGTAGAACTGATGAGACCAGATGTTATATACTTCTGGTTAATAATTTTTTTTTTTTATTCTGTGAATTTAGCTATTGACCTTTTGAACCTGAGTATACTTTTGGCATCCCAATATCCTGGAGCAGGGACTTCCATAGTTTAACTATGTGCTATACAGAGAAGTACTTCCTTATGCTTGTTTTGAGTCAGCCACATCATAATTTCATTTGATGCTCCTTTAGATCTTGTAGTTTGAGAGTGAATAATTCTTTTCTATTCATCTTTCGCATATTGCTTCACATGTTCCAAATATATTTAAAAAAGGGGGGAGGGAGGAGCAGAAGTCAAGAAAAAATACCATGAGTAAAGTACAAGGAAAGCTCAATAGGCTTGAGTATGAATTAATTTGCTTCACTCAGTCTTTCACTTTTAAACTAGTTAGGAAAGGAAGTTATCATCTCTTGGTGAATAGAGACTTGGTGTTCTTGGTTGTATTTATTTGGGTATGGGCCCAAGGGCAAAACACATGTAATAGTTTTGTGTTCCCCATCTTAGCAAAATAGCATGGCAACGTCATGTGCTGGTACAGCAAGAGGGTGGTGACAGGAGAAGAAATACCATCCAGAATGTTTTCATGGCTTCAGTATGGCTGTTAACAAGAAGAAAAGAAAATAAAAGTTAAAGGAAGTCAACAACAAAAAAAGTTAAGCTCCCAAACCTCCCACTCCACCCTTACATAATGTCTGATTTTAGAGAAGTCCCGGAGATAGTATTTGTACAGACTTTTCTTAAATTTTTTAGTAATATATACTTGGTGTCCTTAAAAAAAAAAAATAGTGACAGTTGTTCTATAATATTTTGCCTGCATTTTGGTTTGAGACTTTTCAAAAAGACAATTTAGAAATGTAAAGAAACAAAAATTAATGAATATGGTAATATTAACATGACATACTTTGAAGCAAAACGTGATTTAACAGGCAATACCAGGACATGTATATTTAAGAAGATTAGATATTAGTAAATAAATTCACAGAAAATAACATTAAAGGAAAGAACAGCTGCAGGCCAGCTCCATTACTTCTACAACTAGAAATACAGTTATTCAATGAAAGTGTGAAACATCTTCCTACATTCCTACAGAAACACAATCTCCTTTTTCTGTGCAAGTTTCAGATGCTTTCAGATGCTTTTCAAATGCTTTCTGAAATAGATGGACTTCGACAATTTTGCTAAAAAAAAAAAAATAAATCCCCTTTGTATCGTATAGATAAAAGTTGTTCCTCTTCTGAAAGGAGGGGTGCTGCTGTTAATGAGCCTCTGCAGTGCAGACACAAACAGAATTGTATCACTTTTGTATGTTGGGATATAGTCTTAATCCAGCTACAACTTCTAGAGCAAACAGTTACTTGCAAATACCAGCCTGTCAGTGATGTTGGAAGATACTTGAATGAGGGCAGAAGGCAGCATTCATTGCCTGCAGCTTCTGAATTACCTTTATTTCCTGAATTGCATTAAGTGTATACTTAAATCTACAGTAAGTCATTCAGGCATGGATGTTTAGGCAGATAAATTTTATTCTTACATTTTTGAGAATGTATTTGTTGTGGAATTCTCTAAATCATCACCATCATGGTATTGAGATGCCTTCTTAACATAGTTGCTTAAGGATTTTAAGGCTGTCTTCTACGTTGACAGATTTGCAAAATTAAGGATTTCTTACATATATTTCACTTCTTGTCCCAGCCTGACAGATGTTTTTGTTTTAAACATTAAAATATCATTTATATTATCTGCATGTAAATGGAGTTTTGCACACACAAGTTGTCAAGTCAGATACTCAAAGTTAACAACATCCAGAATTTAGCCTTCCTGTTGAACCTTGCTGCCTGATAGAGAAAGTACCATACGACTCCTGTTATTTTAGGATGTCACGTGTTTTCCATAGAGCATTTACCTACTTTAGCAGGGGATAGTTCATACTGTTTGCTTAATAAACAGTTATTCTTTATTGTGTCTTCTACAAATGAATTAATACAAATTAATTTATCATCCATCAACATAATTGCAGTGCCTTTGCTTTCTATCACCTTTTCGTGACATTGTAGGTTGACTTCTTGCAGTCTTTGGTCTTACCCATTTCACTGACTTCATTCAGTTGTTCTGTCTGAAAAATTGTTCCCTACCCTTTTTGTAGCTGAAGTGTTCCCTGTGGGTCTTTGCCACACTGTCTCTCTCCCTTCTCTGGTTTCTTCCCGTTCTTGCTGGCTTAGTTCCTGTTTCTTTGCCTCCCCCTTTTGAGTCCCCCATCCCTTTGAATGTGAATGCACATTGTTTGGGGAACAGCAGGTGTTGGGGACATGTCTCTTAAGCATGAAGATGGGTCCCTGCTCTCAGCCACCCATGTGTAACCTCACCCCAGACACAAAAGCACCTTACAGGAGAAATGTAGCTTCACTCCAGTGCTCTACTTGCAGGTAGGTGGTGTGAATTACAGAAATTTCACTGCTAAGTTTGAGGAGTTTTGCTCCAGAGGACATGAATTCTATGAATTTCTGATTTGGGTGGATTTTTGCACAAGTGCACTGGTTCATCTCTGACACCAAGTTTGCTCTGTGCCAGACATGAAGTCTCAGCTCCTGAGCATTAGGACAGTAAAGTTTTTCACATGAAAAGTTACTGGGATGTTTTAAAAATGGGCAATGCTGTATGGTGAAGCTGTTTTTGAAAATTTCAGTCCATCTGGTTACACCATGGCTAAAGCAAAGTTTGCGAAGTCTGGAAATAAAACCTTAGTAATGTCCTTAGGATATATGGGGTCTCAAAACTGGTAAAACGGGGGGTGGGGAGAAACCTCCTGTGTTTTGGGAAGGCCTGTCCTGGGCAGATAAAGGTAGCTTCAAGTTGTTCTTACAGCTCATCAAAGGCTGCAGTCTGTAGAGAGTGGGATGACCAGAGTAGTGAAGAAGAGTTTCTGCAATGTTGTGGGTGATAGATGACAGCCCAGCACACCACAGCACCAAACACCAGCTCAGCACAGCCAGAAACCTCTTGTATTCTTTGAGGGCATCCATGTGCATCAAACTGATTATATCATCAGAATAACACCAAAGAACTGTGCACTAACACTTCATAGCAGTAAGGATGTGCTGAGTGAAAGCAGCTGTGAGTAACTTCATTACTGTGTGTAGGAATGATCCTTGTCTCTTCCAGCTGCATGTTGGATCAAACCTTCTTTTGAGCCACTCAGCTTTGCTTCCCATCTTCTGTTCCATTTCTTCTTCTCTCTCCAGATGCTCTTTTTGGTGTATGTTTTTTTGCCTGTCATCACCATGATTTCCAAGCTGTTTATACACAGTTCTGTGGGTGCACTTGTAACATTGAACAACCACAGCTTTGAGGTTGTTCAGTGCTCCACCAGTTTTATAGTCAGTGCAGTGTTACAAATTGCTAACTGTACTTTTTTTTGAACTAGTATAGCAGTTTAAAGAATCAGGTAGTTCATATGATGTTTTATGTAAATGGATTTTCATAGGCCAAATCTAAAGCAATAGATGGTAGTTTTCAACAGGCAAAAATGTAACTAAATTCAAAATTATCCAAACGTGTGCAGGGCAAGAAGGAATATCTTTGTATTTCAGGAACGGTTTCTTCCTGATCTTCATTGGAATTGTGACTTCTCAACAAGTATTTTTGTCACCTTTATAAACCCATGCTATTTAAGGTATATAGTCCCAGAGGGGAGAATAATACGGACCTAGGTTTCAAATCAGTTACAAAACTTTGCTTCTTTCAGTGTATAGGTAAGGCAAGAAAAGAGGGACTTCCACAGAAAAGTGGCATGTGGTGACATTGTCAAAGAAATGATGTAACTTTGTTGCCACACCATTGCAGTGTGAGGTGTTCCTGACTGCATGCATCCTCAGGCACAGCATTCTTTTGATGCTTCAGTTTAATGCTCAAACTGCTTAGGAACAAACCTGAGGTGCAGAGATGTCTCAGTAGAGATTTCGTTACTGCATAGTGCATATGCAGAAACTGATAAATAATTGGTCTTTTCTTCCCCATATGATCTGTAAAGGGCTTCGGTTTTCTGCTACCTACATTCCATGTTCTGCTACTTAGATTCCATGGTTTTGGAAGCTTGTGCTTTATGTTTTCTTGTTTCTCTGAAAGTGTTGGTGCTGGTGAAATCACAGACAAAACATTCTTTTAGAAGTGTTTCCTACTTTAAAATAAATTTACCCAATTGCATAATTTTTCCCCTGGAATTGTATCAGTGATTTATCTCCTGAATTATGTCTGCAAAGAAACTGTGTTCTATCAGTCCTCTTTTTTCCAGTGCTTTACAAATGGGTCTGAAGTGATTTAAGTGTACCAAGGCAGGTTTGCTTCCTTCTTACTTGTTTTAAGTTAGAGTGTAGCTTTTGACAACATAACAACGTATGGTCAAGCAACCTGGCAACTAAATGAGTTTGGGAATAAAGTCGCTTGTTATTTTTTTTTATACTCTACAGTGAGATTTTTAGCTTCAGTGTGGCTTATCTTGCTTCCTATGGCTTATGTTTTTAGATTGAGACTAGCTTCTGTTTATGAGAACAGGAGTCTATAGACTGAAATGGGAAAAGCAAAGGAGAAACAATGTTTTTCTTGGTTGCAGAATGGAAGAAAGGGAAAAAGGTCCGCAACTTAAGAACCTGGCTTTCATATTGAGGACCAGATTCTGTAATTTACAGTATGTTCCAGTGCAGGCTCATTAGTCCTGAACATTATCAATGCAACCCCATTAACAGGTCCTCAGGTATTTTGGACAAGACTGGGGTACCAACCACTGCATCACTGCTGTCATCTCTCTGCGGTATCATTACCTCAGAGGCAGATTTCAACAGTAAATAGTTCAGTGATGATTTCACTCTTTACTCATTTTAGAGTAAAGTAGTTTGAGTATGTATGTGAGCCTGTAGATGGTGGTGCCAAAATCCCTTTCACATTTCAAGTTCCTGATTAGAAACATCGTTACTAATAAAGACTAATAAAGCACTTTTTGTTTCCTTACTGTTTTGTCTCCTGTGTATTAAAAGGACAGCCACCTTTGCTGCAGTGATTTTGAGATGAAATAATATTGATGAGGGGAAGACAGACATAAGATGGGAGTATATTCTCAATTGAATATCTCAAAGATAAGGAATATTCATAGTTTGAAAATGAGTATCGTATTATACTTGGAGTAGGAGGAGCTCTGTTGTTCTGCATTTTATGTTTATTATTGGCTTGTAACACAAAATAGTTCTATAAGTTACACTTACCTCTTTGCAGTTCAAATTCTATCTACTAAGATATTGAATCAAGTTACCTTTTTCTTCATGTTTGAACTTTAGGAGAATTTTTACAGGGAAAGAGGTGTGGGGACTGATCTGTCTATGCTATGGCTTGGTTTAAGAGCCTAGAGTATAACTAGGCTAGGAATTTATCCCATTAATGAAAAGGTCTTGTCTTAGAAAGTAGGATCTTATATATATCTATATATCTATATGTATGTATATGTATGTTTTGTTTTGTTGTGTTTTGAAGGGGTTTTTCGCTTTATTGCTTTAAAAATTAGCTAATTGTGCACAGCCACTATAAAATGATGTGGAGAGACTATTATTCTTTATAGGAGTTTTTACTCTTAATTTATTGTATATGAAGTTATTATTTATTATTAATTTATTGAGCCCTGTGCCTTTCAGAATGAGTGGGCATTGTTAGCCTGTCTTTGTCAACTAGACAGCGTAGAAATAGAAATTGTGCATGCATAGTCTGTAAAGCAAATAAATGACTCTTTCAAGAGAAAAATAGATAGTATGAGTATGTGTCTCCAGCTTTTACCCTCTGTTGGGTCATTATTTTTATTGTACCTGACATGGTATTTAAAACACACCAGTTATTTTCGTGTGGGTCCTGCTGAGACTTTGGATGATGGAGAGGAAGGTTGTTGGCTGCAGAGGTGAGTTGCTGTGGTCTCTTTTGGTATGATGGGAGCAAAGTGAGTGGCTCCTTCCCTGCTTTAGGATCCCTGCTGGTTTTAACTAGGGCTTTTTGAAAGAAGAACTGGTCTTTCATTCTCATGGTAGATACATCAACAGTGGTAATAACTAGCAGATGAGCTTTCATTTTAGAATTTTTTAAGGCAGAAACCCCTCTGATAATACTGTTTCTGTTTCAGAAATAACAAGAGAATTACTTGTATTGTTTCCTCAGAAACGTCTGTATGGGAAATTTGGATTGGACATTAAATCACGTCACTATAGTAGAATCTCTCATAATCTGTTTCTCAGTGTTGGTGTATCTCATTTGCAAACAACTACATGTATGTACCTCTAAAATTGAATTTGTCTGTCTGGATCATGTCTTGAAACATTTCTTGCCATTGCATACTACAGCATTCTTGTAATCTCTTCAGGTTCCTATAGCTAAGTTACTTTTAATTCGTATACCATTCTTTATCTCACTGCAGTTGTTATTTGAGATACTTATGGGGTCTGGGAACAGTACCCATCTTGAAGTTGTTCTTCATGAATGGTTTGCAGCATCTCCATTCTCTGAGGGAACACTTTGTGGACTATTGTTCTTTATTCTACAAACAGCGGCTAACTGGAACATCAGTTAATAACTAATCATTTATTATAAATACAAAAACAATGTTTGAGAAGGAAATATCTGCTGTGGCTTTGAAGCCTACTTTTCAAGTTTGCTTTTGCTCTGAAGTAAATTTTTGTTTCACAATTGGGAGACACATTTTTCATTGATTATTTTGAAAATCAGATGCTTTTTTCATTTTAATTTTTTTAGTGTAATTTTATGGCTATATACAGCACAATTTTATCTATGAAGTAAATGGAAATACGCTTTCATTTAACTGCTTGTTAAACTAGTTTTACAATGAAAAGGACTATGTATCCTTCTTCTGAAACCAGGAATAGATGCTGCTTCTTGAAATTGGTGAAGAAAGTTTGTAGGTTAAATAGGTTTAATGGAAAAACTGTTATATTAGGCACTTGGTATGGGTATCTTAATATCCTTTATTACCAATACTTGAATTTAATTATTGTCAATTTGAAAAAAAGTGAAATAAAATAAAGTTTGGGATTTTCTGTGCTCTGGCAGTAGTGTCTAAAACCTGAAGATATATTTAAAAGATAAATTATTTCAAAGAGTAAGTCAATCTAAAACATGTGATCATTCTTGCAGCTCATTTTATTTCAGAGGCTCATTAAATCCATACCTGTTTTTATTTAATAATACCTTTATGTCCCAGGATACTCTGATTAATGAAGTGTGCATGCATTCAGATGCATGTTTGTTTCCTCATAGTTTTAAAAAATTATTGTTAGAATTATTATTATTGAAAAATAACTTTATGGAGGGCAAATGTTTGTCTTTGGCTCCCTCTATCTGCCTGCCACTACTTGTCTTTGTGAGTTAATGCTTTTTCATAATTCAATCCATCAGATTGGGATCAGCAGGTAAGATTCTGGCAAGTATTCTGTATAGGTGTTTGGTAAAATAAAGAAGTAAAAATATGGTAAAGAGACAGAGGACTACCAAGGAATTTAGTTATTCAAGCTTAAAAAAAAGCAGAGATAATGTCTGCATGCTTTTCCATTCTTGTTAAATCTAATTTCTGTATTAGGTTTTCCATAATGATAGTAACAGTCTGTAAGTATATTAAACAGTAAGATGGTTTTAGCTGCCTGTCTTGGAGCAGTGTGTGGTTGTGTGGTAGCCTTTTGTTTCTGGTTTCTAGTTATGTTAGTGCTCTCTTGACACAGAAGGTAACTAGATTGTTCTATTACTGATTTCTGACAAACAGAAATGATTAGAGATGCTAAAGCTATTTCTGACAGAAGATAGAAAGTTTTGACAAACATGCATGGCACAGCAAGTACCCAATTCTAAAGAGCAAAATAAATGCAAGCCACCATTATGGGGAACACAAACAGCCTGAAAGCAAGTTATCAGTAAGCAAATAATTGTTGAACTGTTATGAATGGAATAGGATGTTGAAATAGGGCATGATTGGCTGATGTTACATGTGTCCTTGATTACCTTCCTTGTGCTTTTATCCTAATAAGTGACATTCTTTGTATTCCCTTGGATGGCTAGACAGTCTGACACTGAAGAAGAATAAATATTGCATGTGGTACACATTAAGCTGTCATCTAGGACAGCATTTATAAAAAGTAACTAGCAAAATTCATAAGAAATTCTGCAGTGCTACAGTTTCCTGGCTCCAGTCATAATTGTCAAAGTTCTTGACACATTCAGGTCTTCTGAAATGATTTGGGTTTACAGTTACTTGGTGTATGAATAATTATTAAGGACTGATTTTCTCTGATGATGCAGACTGTTAACGTTAGTTCTCAAAATGTTGGATTTTTATTGAAGGCCATGCAGTAATAAAAAAACGAAAATACAAGTGGTCTGTGTAGCTAGTCCACTTGCAGAAGTCAGAACCAGCAGATGTCTATGTACAAAATATAAGTAAGGGCTAAAATTAAAATTAAAAAGCTCTTTTTCAAATGCTGTCTTTGAATCTTGCTGAAAAATCCACCATGAGCACACATTGTTATTATTATTATTCTACTTTGGAAATAGAAGTAATATTTTGTGGAAAATATTAGCCTTATATTTTTCTTCATGGACTTGAAATCAAGACTCAAAAGTGACATAGCAGGATATCATCATCCGTGTAAAGGCAATGGAGAAAAACCCTTTTGAACTATCTAAGCTGATGAGTTAATGCTTGAATGGTAATTATTTTAATCTTTAATTTTGAGAAGAGGGAAGTATAGTAATGTTCTTCATACTCCTAAGTCTCTGATTTTCTTGTGACAATTTGTGTGTTGACTAAGAAATATTTGAAGGCTCCTTTGCCTTCCTTTATATTTGTTTATTGACTTATGTAATACCATAATTAGAGTTCAACAGAAAATTTCACTATAAATGTTTTAAAGGATTCTTACAGCTCTGTCCCTGACCATGTCATTGGAGCAGTCTCACTGTATACTGTATTCATGGTATAATCTGGGGTTTTTGCATATGAAAATCTTCCCTTCTGCTATTTGTGGATGCATGTCTCTCCGTTTGTGACATTGTCTAACTCGTGATCATGTTTTAATTGTTGTTTTACTGAATTAAGAATACCCCATAAGGAAGACCAGCCTGTTACCACCTCATGAAGTTATTTGAGGACAAACATAATTTTATAGGTGACATTGTGCTTATTCTCTTTCAAGTAGCCTTTAACTTACAGGACCTCATTGTGAGTAGCTTGGAATGGGAAATTGAACCATTGGGTCTTTCATAAATTTGCATTAATGTTAACTTAAAAGCCTTAAAGTAGTTAGAACAGGGCTGGGAAAAAAAATGTGTATTCATGGGAACAGCTAGAGCTGAAACACCAGTTTAAGTTGAAGAAGTTTTCTCCAAGCGTAACACTGCTCAAATGTTACAGGTGACTGTTAACTCTGTAGACCACTACGGAGCACAAAATATTTGCCCAACTGGTAAATTGAACTGTAAGTCCCACTGTGGGAAATTGCTTTGCTGTGCTCCGAACAGCAGTTATCTTGGTAATTGTACCTGAATTCTTTTGTGGCTAATAGACAGTTGACGTCCTTCTTACCATGACAGAATTCTTTTATTGCAATATTATTAGCTGTAAAAAAATTCAGGTAAGGTGTGTTTGTTTAGTTTAAGGTAGGCTGAGTATGATTTTTAATTTGAGCTCTGAGAGCACTAGTTTTTGAGTTGAGAATGTGCATAACCCTGAATTTCACATTCTAAACTGGCACTCACAACAAGGAGCTTATCAGAGCAAATTGTCTAGTCCATCCCCTTCCTCACTCAAAACCTAATGACCCTTTATCATCATGGTTTAGATTGCTGGACACAGATGTGAGAAAATACAAGTAATCTACAGGTAACTACAGTAGCTGCACTGATGTTCTCAGAGAACTGACTGCTGGGAAGATAAAAAGCTTCCCACAGAGCCTGTGACTTTCCAGCAGCAAAGCACATCATGAGCTCATACATGAAGTTTTATTTGCTGAAGATTCACAATAAGATGCATTAGGACATTCAGCAGGGTCCCTTCTTAGATGAGCACAAGAATTCAGTGAGGTTGTTAGTTGATGTGCTAGTGCATGGCTTCACACTAAAACTAGGAAGTCCCACAATACCAATAATGTTTTCTCTTTGAGAAGGTTGCAAACTGCAGCTGTAATGTGATAGTGATGTTAACGTAGTTTGCCCTTGATCGTAAATGATCTAATGCTGTTGGGCTGCTTTTTTTTATTTATTTTCTGGTTATGGAAAGTACTCAGGCAGGAAGCAAATGGTCTTTAGGAAAAAAAGCTGCTGGCTGTTGAAATAAGAGAGTTAGCAGTACATGTTGGATATGAAGGTAGAAGTCTTATATGAAAAGACTTGCGTATGATTAATTGCTGCCTTTTCCTCGGCATTTTTGTTGTAATCATGAAGTAGATGTAAAAATCTCTGTATATGTGATTGGATACTTTGCCAAGGAATGGGCAGGATAAATTTCATGTACCTTAAGGTTAAGAAGGTAATGATCTTCTTTAATATTTTTTTATTGTTGGTTTTTGGTTTGGTTTTGTTTTGTTTTTTGTAATTCAAGAAGCTGCTGTAATACCGTTTTTATTTTTAGTGATTCAGTGAGGTTGAAATGTATCTATTAAACCAGATGGGAATGATCAATGTAAATCAGCCTGTCTGTAGTTCAGTCTCTTCTAAAGTAACTGTAAAAAAGGTTTTTTTAAAAAAACCTTTATGTAGAAAAATGGATTTGGATGCTGAAATGTTGGTGGGTTGGTTTTTTTATTATTATTGAAATTTTAAAAATCATCTGTAATTTTTTGGTTTGTGAGGAGTGAGATAACATGGCATGAGAGGTACAGGTCCTCCAGAAATGCAGATCCACAGAGGGTGATATTAATTATTAGGCAGGGAATAAGAGTGGTGATCTTTACAGAAAATGCTTATCCTACAAAAAGCCTAAACCCCAAGTCAAACAAAAACTCTGAGCCTCCTCCCACCCAGAAAGAAACAAAAAATAAATCCTGCAAGAAACATGCCCCCTCCTCTGGTAGTGTGAATGTGACAAACTAAAGTCTGTTTTTCAGTCTGAGTCCTTCCACCACCCTCTTAGACCACCCTCAAGGCTTCTGTTTGCTGTTGTTGATCTGGAAGGGCTCCATCGGGGTTCAGCACTGTTCTCCATGGCAGACCTTTGAGCAAGGGCAGGCAGGGCTGGCTGCAAGGCTGTGGCTCTCAAGCTGAGCCTGTGACCATAGCAGCAGTCTCCTTTATTTTCTGTTCTGTTGTTGATCCTCCATGAGAGGAAGCTACTAGACACTGAACACTGTGTACCGTTTGCTCTTCATCATTGCCACTTGCCTCTGTTTCACTGTTTTATGCCCATATTCCAGCTTGTGCCAACCAAAATGGAACTGTATTGCAGAGACCAGGAGGCACTTTTCTTAGAAATTATTTTCAGTGATTATATGTACCTTTTGGTTTAAGGTAAAGACTTGCAGAAATATTTTCTATTTGTCATGAAAGAATAGGAGCTACAAGAAAAGAGATGTATACTTCCTTGCTCTATTTTGTCTTTTGATTGAGGATGACAAAAGAAGTAAAGGGGTATACATTTGTGAGATTGATTTCTACCCCCTTCTTTTTCAATATTGAGATTAATTGTAATAAAATCCATTCACAGATTGCAGAAAACACTTGCTAAATGTCCTTTCTTATGATATGTACTGTGTTTTATATTTGTGGGGGCTTTAATTCTCAACTACTGTAGACATACCGAAAAACAGAAAAAACGTCGCTGTTACAAAGTTTTGTTTGAGCTTTTTAAACTGAGTGATTAGCAGAAATAATGACCCTGTCAGCCTTAATCACATTAAAATGTGGTTAACATCATTTAATTTTTTCCACTTAATATGCGAAAATTTCCAGTAGATTTGCAGTGAAGGCCATTGAAATTCCATTAGAACAAGAATAAAAATTTCAGGCATCATTTATTCAGAGAAGGAATAAAGGTCTCGACTGAAAACTGCTGAATCTTTCTATTAGGGAAACTATGAATCATTGCATTGAGCAGTACCTTCAGCTTCTCTACTACTGAATCTGGGTTGCTTCTGAATGAATGGAATGGATATGTAGTGTGGTGCTTTTCTGAAAATTGCAGCATGTAAGTTTTGCACAAATTCAGTAGGTGCTTTCCCCATAGATGTTTATTATGTAGTATTTTATATCTGTTAGATAGCTGGGGAAATACTTCTGTTTCAGGCATCTCATCACTGTGAAATTCCATACTTTGCCATATTTTAATTTTAAAAAATTGTATCCTGTTTCTGATTGATACGTAATGTGTAGTTGGGGTTTCTTTGTGGTAAATAGCAAAATGAGGACACATGCAGCTACAGCTAGAATATTGAGTCGTGTCAAGTCTCCTGCACTCTTGGCATTTCTTGTTGTATGCTCCAGTGGTGTGTACCACAATCACAGCATAGAATAACAAGAAGAACATGCTAGAGAACCCTATCAACTACATCTTTTTCTGAGAGAAATTTATATTTCTAGGAAGGATGCAGTGTTAGCTTTACTGTGAAAAGCTTTAATCTGATAAGTGAAGGCAATAGAAATACAATTGTGTCTTCTATGCTTTTCTAGACTCTACTGGAGGGCTTGTATTAAATAATTCTTTAAAACAAAGATTACTGTATATATCTGGTAAGATACAGTACCTTTACTGAATTCTTTTTGTGTCTACGGTACATTAGTAGCTATACAGTAAATTTTGTTTTATTTTTTTTTTAAATGGTAGTTTGTTCCTGAGCCTCGTTCTTTTCAGTCTATGACTACTTAATTACTTTTTCCTCATCTTATTGGGAAAAATCATTAAATGCATTGTTTTTGTGCAGAACACAAATTTTAATATTTCAGTATTTGTATGATTTTTAAACAAAATGTAAGAAAGTGGAGTGGTAAATATTTAATGTAGTGCTAAATACTGTGAGATACACAGTGGCTAAATAAAGCATTTGTCTTTGAAATAGCTGTAACTAAAGAACTAAGCAGAGATAACAGGAATTTGGAAGTGCCTCTGATTCAAATGTTACCTCTGTATGTTGAGGAAGGAAGGACACTGAGTAGGAGGTGGGTCCCTGGCCAGGACCAGAATTGTTCACCCCACAAATGAGATAAAAGGAAGAAGGAGTGAGGGAGTTAGCAAAAGCTAGAGTAGGAAGAAGGTGTGAATTGAATGAAGAGATGTAAGTTGGTCACATTTGGAAGCATGTAGCTAAAGAGCTGTTGGACCAGGATGGAATGCTTTGAAGACTGGAGAATTACACTTGAGAAAAGAAACCAGAGTGAGCAACAGAATGTGAAGAACTGTTGGATGGAATGGAAAGGGGCCATATTTTAGAAGAAGGGTTGGAAGAGACTGAACTCACTAAATTTTTCTCCTTATAAAACATGGCAAGAAATTCAGAGGTACTGTGTCTTTTTGTTTCTGTGCTCTCTGCAAGTGTCTATGACATCTTAGAGCAGAACACCTTCCCTCTTGTAGCTTCTTATCTGTTGCAGGAGTGAATGTGAACTGTAGCTCCATCAGCTCAAAGATAGAGTTGTGTAATGGTAAGTAATGAGTGCATATTAAGTGTTTTAATGTTGCATTGAGAAACACTGAAGTTAGAAAACATCAGAATGAAGGCTGCCAATGCATTTGAGAACCTGCACCCTGCCCCAGTGAGCTGTCTGCTCCTGGGTATACCAAACATCTCCCTCTCCTTTACAATCAGCCTCGTCTTGCTCTGTGCAAAGATCAAGCTTGCTCTTAATGCAATAGGGCTGGGCTGGGTAGAAGATTTCTGATGATGGGATTCCCTTCCTCTGGAGCAGAACTGATACTGGGAGAGGACAAGGGCTGGCTTCATGTGAAAGGCATTTTACATGCCTGGAGATTTGGTGATGGAGAACTGGATTTTACTTCTGTATCTCACATTTCTGTCTCTGGTGCCAAATAAGAAAATTCTGCTAAATTTTCACACATTTTAAAAATAAATAATATTCTAAATTTTCTTAATTTGGATAAGTAGGATAGTAAATTCCAGTGTTCTCATTAGTGCTATTTTAAAAAAACTACCTCGCATAAATTTTGAAATTACTGCCAGGCTTTGGTACAAGTACTGCATCACCTCTTCTGCCGTGCCTGTGCTCTCCTCATGGGTGGTACTGGTAACTATACATCATGTCAAGGGCTACTTTTGACTTCTATTACATTTTATTTTGGAAGAGCAGAAATCCTGAAGACCAGTATCCTGAGAGGCTGAGTTCTGAAGTCTTGTTTTCTAAGAGTTTGTGATGCCTAATCTGTACTCAGTTTAAAAAGCAGTGACACGGTGCACTGAGCAGCAGATACCATCTTGGGAGGACTTTTTGCTTTATAGTCATTCGGCCAGACTAATGCTGCTGGCTAGCTGCAGCCGAGGAAACTATGTAATGGTTGAGGTCTTTCTTTTCTCTAGTGGAGATGCTGGCTTTTTACAAAACATGTGGGAACTTGATTTGTATGATACTGAGGCTGCTTTGTCCCACTTTTGCATTTCTGGATAGCTTTTATATACTTCTGAATTCACCAAGTGTAGTGCTTCCTTGTAACTATGTGGTAATCCCTAAATAACTGTAATCCCACCTCTGCCTTCAGTACAAAACCAATCATTGCTGGTAGCTACCTATTATAATGATTTTTATAAATTAATTAAGATGTGCTTTTTTAGCAGCAGCTGATTGGTTTGCACTTAGTATTGGGAGGCTGTTCACAGAACCTTGCTGCTGTCTTGGGTTGAAAATGTTCTACTAATTTCTAGCCTATGTATTTCCATGGCTAGTTTATTTCATTGGTGGTTCTGGCAGCTTTGTTCTGTAGATTAAACAGTATCTTCTGTAATTGGTGTTTACTTCCAGTATTTATTTAAAGCAGGCATTATCAGTTTTCTCTCTGTGCCTGTCATTAACATGAGGTTTCCATTCCTCTGCTGATTTTAGAGCTGTTCTGAATTTAGCTGACCACAGCTGCACACAGGACTCCAAATGCTTTCATGAATACCTTACATGCAGACCTAATTCATCCTGTTTAAACAGAGGGAAGCATTTCCCAGTAGGATCTGTATGTTGCATTTGTCTTTTCCTTGTTGTGTTGTCTTGGTGGCTTAGAGATGCTCTAAAGAAGACTTCACCCATCATGATCCCTCTTCTGTGTCACTGCCAATTGATGATGGTGATGACTTTCCTCGAGGAAAATGTCTCCTGCTATTGTATCAAATGTAAACTTTGCATGCAACTGATGTTTGTGTCAAGATCATTAATGTTCTTAAACAATGTCAGTCCTAAATTTGGTACTTGAGAAACCTGATGAACGATATCCTTAAACACCACTTTGTTCTCCTGTTAACAGATCAGTCTGCACAAATCCACCTCCCCATCTTCTCTGGCTGAATAAGTAGTTTCACAAGCAGCACAATATGAAATACTTTATAGATGTATTTCTCCCACATAGAAAATTATATCTCATATCAATGAGAGAATAAATTTATCGCAGGATGCTTTATTTTTTCCTTTAAATGGAATTACTTGTGTTTACCAAGGTTATTTTCTACGATCATTTCTTCTTTGATGGTGTCATTGCTTAACCAAACTAAGTGTAAAATAGCATTGAATCTGTCTGTTGATTAAGTGACTCTTTAGTGGAGAAATTAGTTAACTATTATGTCCTAGAATAATTGCCCACTGCAGTTTTTTTCAGTATTTTTCCTTTGGCCAGGATGTTTATTTACTATTCATCATTTAGTAGGGTTCTTGCCTGTTGAGCAGGCCTTTTCCAAACTTAAAATCAATGGCACTTCTAAAATAGAAGAAGAATCCTGGTGCATTAAATGGTGCTTTTCATTGGTTGCTGAAACCTTCTTAGAACTCATGCTAGAGAGAGTGATAGCTCTAAGCAAATAAGCAATGTTTCTAATGGTAAGGAAACATCTGGATGCAAGTTGAATAATTCACGACTTCACCATTGTTCTGTGTGTGTGTGTTGCTTTAGTCTTCAATTGCATGATTGGGTGAAGTGTTTTCAACTCCTGTTTTGAATAGAAAGGGCGAATATACAGAAAGTAGAAATCATTTTATAGAGGCTGTTACAAGTCTAGATTCTTTTTTTACTTGAGGGCTGATAATGTTTTAGATTAATCATCAATAAGAATGCACATTTATGTCATAGGGTTTTTTTCTTTTTCAGTGTAACTGTAGATCAGAACACATTCCTGGTACTATATCCCATGCATATTTGAACTACTTGGAAAAAGTGAAATGATGTGATGTTTAGCTACAGAGAAATGTCAAAAACAATGCATTTATATGATATGAGAGATTTGCAAGCGCAAGATAGCAATTGATATTAATATTATAATTAGCTCTTTCTACAGCCTGTTTTTTATTCATGAACATTTTCATTTATGTTGACAACTATCATGTATGCCACTACACATGGAGCCTTTTCTTTACTCAGAGGAGACTAAACATGAATTAGTATGGTTTTGGGTTTATGTTCTGACTTTCCATTGAGAAATGGTTTCTGGGCCAAGTGATAAAAATTAAAGTAGCTTGTATTTTAGGTTTGACGGTTTCATCCTGTGGTTGTTAGTGCTAGTGTTTGTAAGGGTGAAACAGCACAGAGAACTGGAACTTCAAGGTGGAGCTTCTTTTCAGTCAAATAATTTTTTTGTTGTTAAAATTGCTGGGAGCATTGCATCATAATTCTGTAATTGATAAGAAAATGAAGATAGGTGAACTAGTGGATTTATAATAAATAAATATTAGTTTTGTGTTTGCAAATAAAGATGTCTTTCATACACCCACCCACAGAATAGGAGTATTTCTGACAGAAATTCACTTCATTCCATTTTTAGCTATAAAAATTTTCATGTCTAACAGATCCTTTACAGTTTGTCAGATAAATGGAGTGTAATTTCAGACACTGGTCCAGATACTTAGTCCTGTTTCTGCAAACAAAACCCTCAAAGTTAGTTGTTCTTCTAGGACAAGTATGTTTTAGTAGATGATTCAGATATTGATTTTTTTTTTTCATTTCACCGTATTTTAGACAGATAAACAGACTGTGTCTGTAGAACTGAACATTTTTGTGACAGCTTTTCAAATTAGTGAAGTGTATTTTATTCAAGGCATCTCTGCACACTGTGGAAATCCTTAACTCATTTGGTGTTTTACTTGGACATGGACGTGTTCATATGACAGTACAGTGTATGCTGTTGTATTTATTAGACAGTATTTTGGGGAAATGTGTCAGCAGGAGGTAAGACTGGAGCACACCACGTAATTTTATGTACGCATCTTGGGCACTTAAGGTCAGGGTTAGTTTTTAAAGCAGCCTCATGAAAAGAGGAGAAGGAAGATGCTTTAAGAAGAAAGTGAGAACAGGAGCCCTAATTTAAGTGCTCTGAATTGCCCTCAGAAGAGCCTCCTGCTTCATTAACCATCCGGGGAGCAAAGCAAATTTAAGTATCTAAATCAGGTGTCTGAAATTAAGCCTTGTATTCTTTGAGGTGCTATATTTTGAATATTAACCACTGAACTAAAGAACTCTATACTGAAAGCTTAGATGATGTTCTTTCTCTGGTTAAATATCGGAGTTAATTTCTGATCTATTGACTAGCATATTCCAGCCTAATAACAAGTTTGATCCTTTCTTCAACAAGGCCTCCATCCCTTCCAGTTTAGTGCAGTATCACCAGCTGCTAGTATTCTTACTACTAGTCTTGTTCAAGTTGTTCCTGAAAGCATCATGTTATCACAAAATGTTAGTACTTGGTAATGGTGTGAGAGGGCAGAGGAATAAGCAGGGTTTATCATCTTAAATCTAATGCTTTTTTAGGGTAGCATTTGACTCTTGCAATTTGAATACTTGCAGAGTCCTTAACAGCTGATGGAGGGAGGAAGGGAGCATTTATGTGAATTCTGTGATCTGGAGGGGCTCTTCAGTAAAGATCACACAGACTAATTCTGGAGAAGCAAGGAAGGCTTTTCCTCTATCATGTGTGAGCTGGAGAGGGTGTATCACAAAGAGAACTGAGGTGGGAATATTCTGACCAAGTTTGTTTAGGTTTCATTAAATGGTGTGACCTTCTGTGAAAGCCAAAATTAACACGTTGCAGTCTGGTTTTGTTACTCATCACACCATTTTTAATTGGCACTAGTGGAATATATTCCCAGTTATTCTTTATAGGTTCTTATTTAAAGAGTTGTTAGTATGTATTTATTTCATTATGCGAAAGTTTCATGAGGAACATATTTTTTCTTAGGATACGGTGTTAAATTTGCTTGTGTGCACACAGTATGTAGAAGAATCAAAGAATGTAAATTAAAAATGGTGTTGTCCATTGTGCATTTCATAAAAGTTTCTCTTAAGGCATCACATGTGTTTTGATAAAATATTCTTCTTAGTTCTTTATGGTATTCCTTATTTGCAAGTTTGCTATAATAGCATTGATATAAATTGTCCTACCTTTTTTGTACAAGATCCTTCAGAATAGAGTTTGCCACGTGAAATAAGAAACTCTGTCAAGAGACAAAATTATTATGCAATAATGTAAACCTGACTATGGAACAGGGATTCTTTCTGATGATCTCTAGCAGTATCTTGATCCACATCATTTTGCATTTCTTGTGACTGAGATTTGCTCCTTCTGCTGTAATTTACAAACATACATTTCTTTGTTGTCGTTTTCAAAATAACATTTCAAAACTCTGCATTTCATACATGATAGAAGAAAGAACAACAAGATTTGACTTTCTAAAGGCATTTTTTCAGTGCAGAGCATACGTGCTTCAAGGGGAGCCTGTTATGCTGTAACTGTGAAATGTAATGTGCATGATTTGTTGCAGTCAGCATTGTCATGCAGTCTCATCAGTAGTTCAGTCTTCACTGTGCTTGATGTTCATGGACACCAATAGCTATGATTTGTTTGGTTGTGGGGTTTTTTTATGTTTGGTTTTGGTTTTTTTTGTTTTGTTTTGTTTTTCGTTAAGACAGAATTAATTTTCAGAATTAGCAGACCGATGAGAAGTCAGCACTGTAAGCCTTTCACATAGCAGCAGGTGCTCCAGCAGCAGTGTAGTACCATTTTCATTATTGTTTAAGTTGTAATGGGGTTTGATCACTTTAATGGAGAACACAGTTTGGATAAAAAGGTACTTCTGAAGTCTTTAAAATTAGACCAGAAACAAGTGTTTTAAAAATGGATTTTGAGATCTGTATTCTTCATGAATTATACTTATTATAAATGTTTAAAATAGAGTTACCTTGACTGACCTTTTGTTAGATGGAGTTTGCTGTATATAGTGCTGAAAAATCTCTTATTGGGCGCTCTTATACAGATTAGTTGGAAAAGTAATTTTGGATTATTGTACCTCTTCCATAGAATCATAGAATGGTTAGAGTTGGAAGGGACCTCTGCCACCTTTTTGGGCAACCTGTTCCCCCTCAGCATAAAAAAAATCTTCCATATATCTAGTCTAAATCTATTTTAAGTTTAAACCATTACCCCTTGTCCTGTTGCTAAAGGCCCTAGCAAAAAGTTAATCCCCATCTTTTTTGTAGGCCCTCTTCAGTTATTGAAAGGCTGCTATAAGGTCTCCCCAGAGCCTTCTTTCCTCCAGGCTGAACAACCCCAACTCTCTCAGCCTTTCCTCATGGGAGAGGTGTTTCAGCCCTCTCGACATTTTTGTGGCCCTCTTCTGAACCCTCTCCAACAGGGTTTTTCCATGTCTTTCCTCTGCTGAGGACTCCAGAGCTGGACACAGTACCCCAGGCTGGGTCTCACCAGAGTGGCATAGAGGGAACAATCACCTTCCTCACCCTGCTGGCTGCTTTCTTTGCCTTTCCACCATTGTGGTAGTTTTTAATTAAAACTTGGTTGTAGGTCAGCAACGTTATTATGCATGCATTATTTCTCCTAATTATAAAAGTATTTTGTCCATTAACTGCTATCTGTACTCTATTTACAGGTAATATAATGTTCTGTGGTATTACTTCTTTCACAGTTTCAATATCTTGCAAACCCCCCAAAAAGAAATGTTTCATGTTTAAGCCATATCTTTGTAAGAAGTACTTTGAAGAAGTGGGGCTGATAGTATGAAGTTGTAAGTGTGGTGCTATTTCTGTGTGTGTTTTTGACATACCATTAAACAGCTAATATCTCCAGGTAGCTTTCTAGGCCAGATAAACTGATCACTGTACACTAGTTCCATGTTTTGTTAGGCAGTTTGTTAACAGAATTGTGTCTTGAGGTCATGAAGTACTTTCATATGAATTTCCAGAATATTGCCTTGGTTTTCCCCCCGTCATGTAATATTTTTTCTGCCTTTAAGAATCTGTTTTTCAGTGATCTCGTATGGGATAATTTTCACTTCAGAGTCCTGCCATTTACAAGCATTCTCCAGTAAAACCTACCAAAATTCCTCATTGAACTTGGCTTTGTGGCATTGCTCTTTTTCTGATGGTTAAGGCTAGCTTAAGACACTCCCATCCTTGGCAGTCTTTACCTGTTCTTTGGTTGTATTGGCATGGCCAGTTGTAAGGATACATGGGAAAGTGAATTGGTCCAGTTTGAAAGAAAAGATATGCGAAGGGCAGATAAGAAAGAAAGAAATTTTCACTCTCCCTCCCCCCTCGCCCCCCAATAATTTTTTTTTGCCAGATTATTTTTGTTGCTGAAGAGCTTGAGTATGCTGCAAGGAGTGCTGGCCTCTCCTCCCTGTGCAGCTGGTGTCAGAAAAGCAAGTGTGACATCTAGATGGATAAGGAATGGGATAAGAAACTTGTGTCCAGGTTACAATAATATATCTTTAGAATCTGGTCTGTAACATGAACTAAAATAGTAGGTGCAATACTGGTCACCCCATCTAATAAATGATTTTGCAGAATTATAGGGGATTTAAGATGAAGGCAGTGATAGAGATCAAGGTCCTGGAAAAACTTGCTTTGACACACATGAGGCAGAGAGCCTGGGATTACTTATGTTTCAAAGGAGAATGTTAAGGAAAGTTATGAACACATCTGTAAGAAATGGCAAAAGACAGTGTTGATCAGGAACTTCTTTTCTTGGTACAGTATCAGTTGAATCACAGAATCATAGAATGGTTTGGGTTGGAAGGGCAGGAACACCTTCCCACTGGAGCATGTTGCTTAAAGTTCCATCCAGTCTCTCCTTGAACACTTCCAGAGACTGGGCAGCCACAGCTCCTCTGGGCAACTTATTCCAGTCTCTCTCCACCCTCAGAGCAAAGAATTTTTTCCTAATGTCTTACCTAAATCTACCCCCTTCCAGCTTAAAACCAATACCCCATGTCCTATCACTCCATGCCCTTATAAAAAGTCCCTCCTCAGCTTTCCTGTAAGACCTTCAGGTTCTACAGGAAAGTGGTGTAAGGCCACTGTAGGGTCTCCCTGGAGCCTTCTCTTTTCCAGGCTGAGCAGCCCCAACCCTCTCAGCCTGTCTTCACAGAAAGGTGCTCCAGCCTCCAGCCTCCTTTGTGGCCCTTCTCTGGACTCGTTCCAAGAGCAAGTAACTTATTACAATGAAGTTTAGAAGTCCATTTAGAGGACTGAGGTGCTTTGTGTACCTATTCTGTCACAAGGTGTGTAAGATCATGGGATGTGGCACAAATCCCCCAAAATGTTGTGGTAGAGAATTTTAAGGACTCTGTTTCAAGGCTCAAGTCAACCTGTGTTGGAGATGCAAATTGTGGTGGAGAAAAGGGGAAGTGGGAAATGGCCTGTTGAAATGTAAGGTTTGCTCTGTTCCTCTTGGCCATCTGGGAGAGGGGAATTAAAAAAAAAATCATAAATGTCACTGACAAGTTGAAATGGGATTTCCTAGGTTGGTAACAGGTGCTCCCAAACCCTCTGTGGATTTGTCATCTTCATGAACAGCAAACTATCATGGTGGGGAACAAAGCTCCTTTTTATTCTTTACTGTTTTCCTCTTTAGTCTTGCTTTATTTTCATGGAGGGTAAAAGGAAAAGGGTACCCTAAAAAAGGCATTAAGAGTTCAGCATGTTGATTTCTGACATCTGAGTATCACCTGCTTCCTGTTCTAAACTTTTGCCACTGACCTATCATGTGATGCAAAAATATTGTATACATTGATTTCACCATTTTCACCATTTAGTTCTTTGTTGATTATATAACCTTGGACTTAAAGCTTACTGAAGCTGTGAATGTTTCTTATGAGAGTACATATACGTGCGCATCAATGTACAGCACAGAGAACAGGGAATTTGGTCTTTGTGAAGTCTGTGCATGCTAACAGAGCAGAAGAGAAGGACATCACTCATGACCTGTGTCACTCAGGACTGGTGCTCAGGTGAATTAGGTCTTCTCCCATTCCCCCCCCCCCAAAAAAAATACTGTGGATAATGGGTGAGGCTTCAAAAAAAGGCCACAAAGAGGAAAGAAGAAACAAGACTTCTTAAGTCAAGGAATTTCCCTTTAATTTCAAGAAAAATGTTGGAATAATTCAACTGTTTTTAATCACCTGGAAGCAATCCAGTTGTATTTATAAATTCATGTTTGCTGTAATTGTGTAAATTGTTATTTAACTAGTATTTTGTTTGTGATACATTTAATGGTCTTGCATATGGTAGAAAAGTATATTTCACAACATATTGGGATATTTATTAGGTCTGTAAAGGTCTCAGTGCCATACAACATTCTCATAAACAGGATAGGGAATAATGGCAAGAAGGAAGCTACTAGAAGTTGAGTGTAAGAGACTGCTGGAAGATAACACACAGAGCACAGTTATCAGTGGTTCACTTTCCAGTGGAAGAATATCTCATTATAAGATCTGCAGGAACAGCTGCTGGTTGAAGACTGTTACTTATTTCCATTAATGAGCTCGGTGATGAGCATTCTTGTTAAATCTGCAGATGACCCCAAACTAGAAGATGTCCAGGTATGTATAGAACAAAATCAGAGTTTAGGAGCATCTCAAGAAATAGAAGAAATCATTAGGAAAAAAAGAGCTAAGGTGCAACTTCTGAGAATTATTTTATGCAGGAGTAATCAACTATGGAAATATAATATTAAGAACAGCTAGTCAAGCAGGGTCATACAAGTTATAAACTGAGCATGAGATAATGTTGCAGTGCTATAAGAAGAAAGCAAATGTTAAACTGGGTTTTATAAAAAGGGGAAAAAAATAATCCTCTAGCTATTTTTAATACTTGTAAAACATTATTATTGAGAGCTCTGAGGAGTGTAGTAGGTGCTGCATGCTTCCAGGAGCTTTTAGACCAATTGGAGAGTGTCCAGAAAAAGGTTCAAAGAAGCGATACGTGGCTTACAAGGAAAGCTCAAAATAGAAGAAGGAAGACCACACAGCTTTTAGGTGTGTGAAATGCAGCAGTAAAGAAATAGTGAGTGTGCATTCCCAGTCCATAATAGGCTCAGTTAGACCAATGCATTTAAATTGAAATACAGGTGGCTTAGGCTGCATGTGTAGAAAGCTAGGGAACAAAGCAGTAAACAGACTGAGTTTGGAAGGTTTTAAAAATCCAGGGTTGCTCAGAACTGCCAATGAGAAGAGGCTGCTTGAATTACTAGGTGGTCTTGTTCTCATTCCTATCTGTAGGTCTTTTTTTCCGGTCTTTTGTATCTTTTGATCATTTTTGATCCTATTATCTATGTTTGTTTCTTTCCTTCTTGTCGTACTCTCTGGTATTTTCTTCTTCCCTGCCATGCTGTTTTGTTTCTGCTGATTTCTGAACTTGTAGTTCAGGTGTAGAACAGAAAAACAGTGGTTTCTCTTCCATGTGTTAGATGGGGGATTTTTTTTGTCTTGCTTGTACAAAAGCATACTTTCACAAATCATTGTTCTTCTCAGGGGTCAGTTTTTCAGATCATCTTGTCTTGCAGGTGTCCACTGAGCTTAAGTTCTCTCTTCAGCTTCTCTCTTCCATCACTACTTCTGAGTTCCATCTGAACTCTGTTTCTGTTCCCAGCTGGATCTCTCATGTGAAACTCTGTCAAATATTGATTTACAGTTAATGTATGTTCTGCAACTTTTTTACCTCTTTGTTTTGGTTGTCTGCAGGATTTGGTTTCTTCTGCCTCAGGAACCATCACCATTTTAAAGTGAAGGCACTCCCTTCTGCACAGTTCCTCTGTCTGGGCCTCTGCTTATTGGCCTTGTCAGTGAATACCCTCATTTTAAAACCTTTCTCTAAGGTCTGTTCTGCATCCCGATTCAATGTAAGAAGTCCTGAGCCTTTTGTACATGAAGTCACTTGCTTCTTTTTTTTTACTTTTTCTTTGTCAGGCTGATGCAAAATTAAAAACTGGAATTCCCTTAAAAGTTTCGTTTGTCAGATTTTGGGGTATAGTAGTACAGAAAACCATCTTGGTCTGTATTAGTAGGAGATAGGCTGACATGGTTTTGTCCTTCCTTTTCTCCCTGTCAAACAACAGTAACAGTCTTAGGTGGAAGTGAGCATCTTCATTTCTCTTTGCTGTTCTCACTGGGCAGAATTTGGAGTGCTGTCTTCACTTTCCAGTTGTTCAGGCCTGGCTTTATTTTTGTCAGTGTTGTTCTTAGGTCAGGTTTTTACACAGACTTTTGTATTTTTATTGGAGTTGTCAGTTCATCTTTTCTTTGAGCTTTTCTTTTTGCCATCACAGAATGACTAGTTGTCTTACTGTGTCTTGGGTCATTTTTTCCAGAAAGGGTATTTTTTTCAATTTCTGATTAATAGAATCAGATTTCCATTCAGCAACCCTCTGAGAGTTGCTGCTGGTGCACTCCTCCTCTCCACAGAGTGCCAGGAGGCAGGAGGGAAGAACCAAACCACCTCTATAGGGAAAGGCTGCTGGATGTCCAGAAATGTTCTGCAAGATCCCTTCCTGTTATTATTCTGCTCTGTCTTTTATAATCAAATTTAGTTTTAACTCTACTAATAATTGTATTTTTAGAAACCTAATTAAGAAGGAGTATATTTTTAATTGCTTTTAATGTATACACTGTTTTTACATAGTTTTCATTTTACTTTTTCAAGAAGGGGTTTTTGTTTCTTAAAGTAGTTCCAGCTGTTCATCACGGTAATTGGCTCTGCCAATTCTACTCTTTTGTTTTAGTTTTTAATTATTTTTAAAT
The DNA here is from genome assembly GCA_038090715.1 of Florisuga fusca. Lineage (NCBI taxonomy): Eukaryota > Metazoa > Chordata > Aves > Apodiformes > Trochilidae > Florisuga > Florisuga fusca. Next base: position 6,336,551 of record JAAWXA010000031.1, on the reverse strand, counting down.
TTTATTTTATTTGGTTACATTTTACTGTGTTGGGTTTTTAAAAAATAGATACTTTAAAAAAATATGTTAATTGTCTTTTCTCTCAGCCTTAGATCCAATACCCTTTGTGATTCGTTATCAAGTATAGCATGAAATAATGGAGAGATGCTCCAGGATTTGCTTATCCAAGGCCTAAATGGGAGTACTAGTCCTGTCCTCTCACAGACATACAGCATTCCCATGGAAAAATTACGTGCTCAAATAAAACAGACTGTGACGTTATTTGTTACCATTTGTTAAGAGAATATAATCAAGTGTTTACCAGACTTGGTTATGGCTAACAGGAAAGCAAACTTGTGCTATTACTGCATTGATCACTAGCCCAGCATTTTTGCTTTGGGGAAGATTTAACTTAGACATGTATCAGTATTTATATTTGAGTATTTACTTACTGTAGTTTTCTTTATTTTTTAGGGGAATTCCTTGGTACTTTTTAGTAATTCCTGTGACACTGAAAGTCACAAAAGTGAAAGACTCAGGCAGAGAACCAGGCTGTGTGTACAGAGGGGGATGCAGTACCTTATTCTTTTAGTGAGGCTGTAGCAGGTCTGATGTCAGTCACTTCAGAGACCTTTAGACCTCAGTGCTCATTTATTGCTAAAATGTACCAGCTCTGCTCCTGCATTATGAAGATCATCTGTCAACACTTTGAGATATTCTCCTTTGTTATTAAGCTTGTGATGCTCTACACTGTCAGGTTTTTTGCCAATTATAGTTAAGGTACAATGGTGTATTCACTGGATCAAAGTCTCACACTGGCGGTAGAGGAATGATTTGTAAGTCTTTATTCATCTGAATTGTACAATAGAATACCTGAGGAATGCAAATAATCCCTCTAAGGACTCAATAGAAAAGCTGCTAAAATGACAGTCGTAACACTATTATTATTCTGAATTGGTGTTTTAGCCAAAGTAATTATTTCTTATCTTGTTGTTCCACAATAGTTCTTAGTTTACTAGTGACAATGGCCATATTTACCAAACAGAATTTGGATCCAATTTTTTACATCACTTCCATGCTCATTTCACTTTTTCAAGTTTGCATGTTTCATTCTGTATTTCTATGTGGTACATTATTTAATTAGTCTAGAGACCAGTGTTAGATACTTTTTTTAAGAAAGTTGTATGCACAGATGTTGAAGTACACTTACGAATAGCAGATCCATTTCTAGGTAAATGTTCTGTAAAAGGTTGGCATTGATAATCTCTGAACTTTGATATCCATTTTTTTTTAGCCAAAATAAATGAGTTAACTATGTGTCAGTTTTAGAAGTGGTGTTAAATGTCACATGTCACGTTCAGAAATGTACCTTTATTGTGATTTTCAAATCAGACGTTTCTTAAGGCAATAGTGTTTCTGTATCAGCCCTGGATACCAGACTGTATTTTCATTGGATAACTGGAGGAGAAAAAGATTAGTATAATGAGGATTGAAAACCACTGATGGGGTATTTACATAAGTAAATGATAGAAGTCCAGCCTTATATAACAAACGTGTGAAAACTGTTGAGTGAACTTTTATATTCTTTGTCCAGTCTAAAACCCTACTCAGTGGGCCATGCACTTAATCTCATAATAGCTCTGATCCCCTGCTATTTTCTTTGACAAATGTGTGTTGATGAACTTGTGGTTCAGTTCATTTTTTCCTGAAGTGACATTTGCATTGATTATTTAAAGGTTTACAGGCCACAGTTTCAAAGCACTTCAGTATAATAGCAGTTAAAACCTTAGTCTAAATCTTGGAGATTAGCAGGACTAAGAAAAGAACTCAGCAAGCATAAAACCCTGTGTTGTATGCTGGGTGCTTCAGGTCTGAAACATCTACAGCACCCAAAGTACTGTATTTTGTACTTTGTGTCTTAGTCTACAGGAAATATTCCCATTCCTCTTGAGTTTTCTTACTGAGCATGCAGAGTTGTCATTCTTACCATTCGTACCTGTTCAGAAATAGTGCCCTGCAAATAACACTGAACTCTGTCCAGGTGATTTATGAGTATCTCCCTTAAATTAAAAAGTATTGGCAGTAATTAATGTGATGCCTGTGTTTAAAGATTCTTTAAGTATCAGCTATTGCTGCAAAGATTTTTCTTAATTTTTAATAGAATATTGAACATTGAAAAACTAGTCCCATAAAGCTGTAGCTCTAAATTTGTAGTTCTGTTCAGCTAAAAAAAATAATAAGATGTACAGAAGACTGTTACTGATACTGCCAGTTACTGAAGATTAAAGGAAAATTTTATTCTTTATTTTAAAATTAATACTTAGGAAGTAGTATAGTATCTAGAAGCTTAGTCATGGGGAGATAGGACAGGTGGGAGAAGCTAGTAGTAGCATGGCCCAGTATTCATTAGCTGTAGCATATTCTAAGATCAATAGCCAGAAAAAGCAAGGTGCTGCTTGCTGCCTAGGAGTTCATAGGCTGTAGTGTTCTCTTCTGTCTGCTAATATCAGCTGCCCTAGCCACTGAGGTTTGTTTGGGTTTTTTAAGGAAAAAACCGAAAAGATCAGAGGAAAAACTGAAGACTGTCAGTTTTACTGCATTTGATATAAATATCACTCTTGGAAAAACATATGTCCACAGATCTATGAAGTTCTATTCAGTTAGCATTTTGGATTTCAAGTATTTAAACTCTACCAAAAATGTAGTTACTGTCTCAAATTATGCTTATTTCTGATGGATTAAATGCCAGACAGAAACCAAGAAACAGTGAAATGTTAATGGAGTACACCTGAAGCAATTGCTGCCTGTTAATGCCTTGACCTTGGAAAGCAATACACAAAAAGATGGCATCATAAAACCGTGCAATTCTTATGAATATGTATGTGCTACTTGATAATAATGAATGTGGTACAGCCATGCATGCACTACAAGATAATGTTGTGCCCTTTGTTGTCTACAGGTTGATAAAAATTAAAGAGTGGGTGGACAAGCACGACCCGGGTGCTTTGGTCATTCCTTTTAGTGGGGCCTTGGAACTCAAGTTGCAAGATATGAGTGCTGAGGAGAAACAGAAGTATCTGGAAGAGAACATGACACAAAGGTTAATTAGCATTCATTTTCCCTACACTTTATTATCAACTATTTCCTTGCAGTAATTTAATTGCTTGCGCTGATAGAATAATAAATGACAGAGTAATTACCATTATAAAGAGAGAATCTTCTCCTTTCTTTACCATGAGACAGAGTGAAAAGATTTATTTTAAATTAAGTTTTTAACTGTCATCTGTCATCTCTGTACAGTGTTTTAATTATAACATAGGTATTAGTTATGTATATTTTTGAGAAGGAATGATCACCAAAACTATTTCGTCATCCATGGGGAAGAAAATGTTGCAGAAAATTTTGCCATAATTTTTCTGAAGAACTGCAATAAATTGTTTCAGTATTGAATATCAGTCAAACTGCTACGCTTGCATGACCTGAGACCTGGAAATTGCATGAGACCAAAAGTGCTGCCTGATAGGGTGATTTAATTTTATCCCATGTTTCTGTATCCTGCCAAATAAACAAATCAAAATGCTGTCTTTATGATGCTGCAGTAACAAAGTAGTTCTTCTGAAGAGAGTTCAAAGAAATAGGCTATTGTGATTATTGGTGTGTTTAAAAGTAGTGCAGTGTCTTCAAAATATGTGATGTCTTTCCATGTAGATTGGTTACATGGAGTATTTAGCTGTTTTATGTGTATATGTTGAATGAACTGTATTAATGTGGCTTTTTTTTTCAGTGCTTTAGCAAAGATCATTAAGGCTGGATATGCAGCACTCCAACTAGAATACTTTTTCACTGCAGGCCCAGATGAAGTGCGTGCATGGACCATCAGGGTAAGATTCATACTTATTCATCAGCTATATCCAGTTCCACACTATTGAATTCAGATTGATATCACTGACTTTGAAGTTTGTCATGGTGGCGGTTAGCTAGTCATTACAGATGAGGTTTTTGTCCAGGATAACTTTAATTATTTGTGAGCTGCTGAACAGTGAAAGTGGAGCTGCATTGATTGAGGCAGGTAACAATTGATTCTGCCTATTACATAGTCTGAATTTCTTCATCCTGTAGAATCTGTCTACCCTCCTCCTGTGGTCAGAGATAAGACGTACCAGTATTGTGCTTGCTTAATCTGTGTGACTGGGTTTGTCTGCGGTGAAATTGATGTTGCTTTTCATTTTGTATTCACTAAGTTTGTTTGGGTTGCGGGTGGTTCATTCCTCCTTTGCTTTGCTTGGATTACATTTTCAGCAATAAAAGCAATATAACATCATTATATTCCTCATGGATACACAGTTGGGCTCAAAAACCTAAAGTCAGTGTGCAGTAATTCGGGTCTTTTACTGACTCACAGACCTAGTTTATTTTGGTAGCTTTGTATGTTTATCCAGGAACTTATGTAATGCCTAAAATCATATTAGGAATTTTAAATATTGATGTAGAATGATTATAGCTGTAGAGATTGACTAATTTATTCCCAGAGGACATCAAGAGCTGAGCTGTAGTGGTTTGCCTTTGAATGTAAATATATTATAATATCAAGATTAGTACTGAAAAATATTTTGAAATGCACGTAGTTGCAAACTCTGTCTTAAAAATCACAGAAACGTTGACTTGTGGAGATGCAGATCTGTCACTGAGCTGTAATTTTTCGCATCAGTGTATTCAGTGCTGTGCAGTGAATTTTAGTGCTGTTTTTAATTTCATTCAATGGAATTAATTTGTTTTCATTAATCAATGTAATTTTCAGTAAATTTATATTTCTATTAATACTGCTATGGAAGTTTGTGTATATGTTTTAGTATGTTATTTTCCTATAAGCACGTTTATTTTTTTTAGCATTTTCATCTCATCACCCTTTTTTAATCACTGCCAGTTTAAGTCCCTGAGATAGCTTCCATAATATGCAAGCAGAAGTTTTGTTTTTCTGTTTCTTGCCATAGCTTTTCAAAGCACGTTCTGAAACTCCACTGTTTTCAGTGGGAGAAATGCTTGCTCTTTATTAGAAAATTTGAAAGCTGGTTTATCTTAAGACTGATTGTAAGGATCTTTGATTTAATGTGCGAAGATATTTAGTCAGGTAAGCATCAGTGAGTAGCCATATTAACCCAATACATCTTTTATTGTAAAAACTGTGCTTTACACTGTCAGACTCCTTAGCACTTTAACATGCTTTATTAAGCAGCCTTTAGGTCACCATTATTTCTCAAATTTCTCTCCATGGTTCTATGTGCACAGGATGTATGTCCTTGTAATTTAAAGCATGCAGTTATAATGCATTCTCCTCTATTGCGTAAACTTAAATCATCTTACAGTAGTTGCCTGTGATTTTTTATTTTTTAGTGATTCAGTTTTTAACATTTTGTAAGAATACTTATTTTGTTCTATATTAGACTTACTAAAATTGTTCTGAAATAAAAACTTAAGATACTATGTAAGGCTTGAGATCCATAAATTTTTATTACAAATGTGGTTCACCAATAAATGTTGTAATTTATTTGAATTTATTTGAGTGTAAGTGAAAGGCTTGAGTAATTCAGATTTTAAAGTTATTTTTAAATCTTTATTTTCCTCACTTTCTATGTGGAGAGTGAGGGATCGAAGTGAATCCAACAACAAAACACTCTCAGAGCTTCTAAAATCAATACTAATGCTGATACCTATTAGGATAAACAAAGCTGCCCTTCTCTAATACCAGTTGGTTTATCTGTGGCAAAGGCATCTATTTGTATGTCCCACTGTTGAGAATTACCCAGCTGCATGCCTGACATCTTAACTGATACGAAACAAAGTTTCAGCAGATCCTGAAAGCTTATCAGAAAGGAGAAACCTCTTTCCTTCAGTCTTCTTAAAGGCAATTAATTTTCTTCCGGTCTTTCCTCTGACAGAAAGGGACGAAGGCTCCTCAGGCAGCAGGGAAGATTCACACAGATTTTGAAAAGGGATTCATTATGGCTGAAGTAATGAAATATGAAGATTTTAAAGAAGGAGGTTCAGAAGCAGCTGTCAAGGTGAGCTCCCCATCTTTTTCTTCTTCCTTCCTGCATGTGTGCCATTTTTCCATTTCAAGTCTATTTGTCACTGGGAAGAAGTTACTGATGCTAAGCAGATCTTAACAGTCACCTCTAGCAATAGACCAAAATCTATTTTCATCTTTTACTTCAGAAAGAATTCAAATACACCAACTTACTGAACAGGAATGCAACTACTTCAATATCAAGATACGACAATTTATGGACTAAATATCCACATTAATACCAAATGCTATGCAATTTTTTTTTCTCTGTTTACATCTTAGTGTGTTCAGAATTTAATAAGCTTTCAGATTGCCTTGTTCTTGAAAAATCATATTTTTACAGTGAGATACTAGATTTTTTAGTCACCTCTAAAAGGAAAATGCAAGAAACACAGAAAATCTATTTCTTCTAATACTGTGCCATCTTGTTTGAAGTTTGGAGTGAAGGGTATTATGAATATGGGATGCAAATTGTTAAGAAAATATCTAGTACCAACATGTACCTTTTTGTTTTTGTTTTTTTCCAGGATTAGTGGATGCCACTCCTAAACTCATAACTATAGGCATAGTTAGAATCATAAAATTTACTGTTTCAGTATTTAAATTCAATTACCCTTTGGTGTCTTATTCAAACACTAAAAAATACCATGCCTTACTTTTAATTGGTCAGGGTGCCAGTCGTAGTTGTCTGCAGTCTTCAAAAATATAGTGTGATAGCTAAATTTTCCTAGCTGCTATCTACTGAATAGACAGTGAAGATATTTAATGCAAAACTTTGTCTTGAGCTCATGCTTTTTTGTAGTGACACTCCTGTGTTAAGAAAGAGTTTTATCTGCTTTCTCAACACTAGAGGGCAGAGACTGCTTGGGTGCCCAAAGTTGCGCCCTTCTTACAGCTGACGGATTATATTTGATTTGAAGTTATTAAATATGAAATGAACTTATATATGCAAACAAATGTCATTATAAAAGCTGTAGTTCTCTGTGTTACTATTACATTATTTCCACCTTCTTTAAGCAGAGAAACGTTATTTCATACACATACAATTTTTTGTTTGGTATTTTTGATGTTTTATTAAGATCTATATTATATAAAATTGTAATTCTAAAGCAGATTAGTTTGATTTAATCAATTTCAGTATTTGAAGGTTCCTACACACTAAAATGTGTTAAAGAATTTAAAAGGTTCAGCTTTATTGTTTTCATTTGATGGCTTGAAAGGTATGCAAAAACTATGATTTCAAATTCAGCTTATTCTCAGTGGTATCACTAAGGAAGATCATACTGAGCAGCGGGACTTTAAATAGGTTTGTTTGAACCCCAGGAAGTGAGGGGAAAAAAATCCCAGTATAATTGGTTCGTTGCGGCATGTGAACTGCCTTATGAAAAGGGAAGTAGAGTTGTAGCTGTAAAGTGAAATCCCAGCTATAAATAAATCTAATATTCTGCAGTCAAAAACCACTTTATGTAACCAAGATTCCAATTTTGCCAGCAACAGTGTTTGGTGTTCATATCTGTTTTCCCTGAGAAGCTGCATCAGTTAATACCTGTTAAATTAATCTATAACTCTTTTCCTTGTATATTTTTATTTGCTTTTCACAGTGTGAGAGTCTAAACACCGAACTTCCATAGTCAGATTACACGTTATTAATTTTCTATTGTTTTGAAGTACCTGTAAAGCAAACCTCTTATTTGTTACTCCGTTTTTAAATCAAGGTTAGGAAAAAGCCCTTACCCTTAGAAATATGTGTTGTATTACTCTAGTCTTTTCTAATTTGCATTTAATACAATGTTTCTGGCCATACACAATGCTAATTACTTTTATGTTGCTGGTAAATTTCAAAATTAAATTTGGGAGCTTTTAGGAGTCAACTAAAGTAACAGTGGTAATGGGAGTTGCTTGCTTTGTGTGTTATCGAGTTGATCGATTTTTAAGTTTGATTTTGTGTGTGTCTAACACCAGTACAGCATAACTAATTTAATGCCAGTGCTGTGAACTATACACTGAATAGCTCTGTGTGGGCTTTGTAGTCTACAGGGATATCACATTATTAGCAATCATATCTGCTTAGGCAAAGCTGGCTTCTACAGATGGCTGCTTTCAAGTGCAAATGAACTGGTTAGACGTGTCTTGTTTAATACATACTCAAGATTCACAAATGGGTATTGATTTTTTCAACCAGTGTTTCTGATAGCAATGGAAATGGATTAAATGGTCTCTAGAGAATTTAAAGGAACACTGTCACTTTTAATTAACTGTAAACCGGTAACAAAAATACACAAACTTGCATTAGTGTGTCAAAATCTCTTTTATTAAAGAAGTCTATGCTGCTGACAGTGTGCAGTGGTGTGCTAAAAAAAATCCTCATTGTTGCTTTGTAGAAGTCAAATTTTTCTACAAATCTTAGAGAGTAATAAGTGTATTGGACTGTAAAATGTCTCTGTACCTGTGCCTGCAGCTTATGCTTGCTGATGATTTTTACAGCACTGTTTTATTAGTGTTTGTGCCATCAATTAGTCTAATTACTCTTGACTTTGAGCATTATTACCATCTTCAAAGGAAAGAACTACTAAGTCTACTTGAAAGTAAACCTTTTATAGTCTAAACAAATTTCCAGGAGGTGGAAATATAAAAACATTTGCAAAGTACTCTTTATTATTTATCGATAGTGTCATATGGGATAATTAGTGCTGCACTATGTATCTATTGTCAGGGCTATCTTACCTGCAGTTTTCTGTAGGCTAGCATAGCTGGTGACAATATTTAAGTAAGGAACAACAGCAACAAGGTTATCAAGCCTCTAAATTCCTAGACAGCAATATGGGGAAATGTGTTGCTTTACAGAGCAGGTTTTGTGAAAGAAAGGTGTCTAAGTTAACTATGTACCATTAATCTGATCTGTTCTACTGCAACTAAGGTCATTAGTTAACAGCTTTCCTGTAATGGGATCTTAGTATGCCACCACTGTGATAGTGTCATTGAGAATAATGGCACAGTGAGGTCTTGCATGGAAGCACTTTTCTCCTGCAAGAGAAAACTTCAAAACAGGAATGGTTATTGAACTAAAGCAGAAGCTCTCAACTTTTCCATATTGTAGATCACTTTTCAAGATAAATGCTTCTGCAGACCACCTCCCGCCCAGTCTGTCAATCCTAATACCACAGCTTCTCTGTAGCCTCTACAATACCAGATTTAATTATGATGAGATAAAGATAGAATAATATAATAATAAATTCTAATGCGGAGAGTACTGATATTTAATAGATTCCTTGCCTATTTTCTGCTCTCCTCAAGTACAGCATTTTCGTAATGAATTTCCTTTTCATGTCTTTGGTTTGTATGTCTTCTCCTGAATCCTGGTTTCACAGCCTATTGCTCTTATATCTGTCCTTCTGAAGCAAATTTCTTCTAAAGGAAATTTCTGACAAAAAACCCGAGCTTGTATTTTGTGCTCCTCAGTCCTTCATTATCTGGGCACAAGCAGACAAGAAAGCCCTGCTCGAAGCACAAGGCATGTTCAGTTGTGACTTTTGCATAGTGTTCCCATCTTTAGTTTTGACAGTACTTGTGTGTCCAGCCACTCAGAAGTACTTCACAGAGCAGTTTAATAGCCATGCGGCCACGACGCAAACTGTTGCCCCTCACCCCTGCCAGCAGTGCTGTTTTAGATTCATGCTACCAGCATTTGCTATCTGCAGGTTTTTTAGATGAAGAAAAAAAAAAAAAAAAAAAAAAAGGAGTTGTTTTAGTGTCCTTTATCTTAAGACTTGCCAGGGTTTACATATTTACTGCTATATAGTGCAGCTGGCATTTAAGCAGAACTGATTGAGTGAAGGTTAAATTATTTTTGTATGTATTTTATACATATGTAAAAGCAAATTCTGTCAAAATGAGTAGTGGCTGTCAAACTCAGACACTGAATTAGTACCATTTCATTATCAAAGTGTATTTAAATAATTACAATTTGAAAATACTGTAAAATGCCTAATGAAATAACCCATTTTCCTTTTGTCTGTTCTGTTTACAGGCTGCTGGAAAATACAGACAACAAGGCAGAAATTACATTGTGGAGGATGGAGATATTATCTTCTTTAAATTTAATACACCTCAACAACCCAAGAAGAAATGAATATCAGATGTTGTTCATTGCTCAGAAATAAACTGTGCTGCTTCAAAAAGCACATGAATTTTTATTTAGGATGAAATATCTGGAAACAAAAAGCATACAGTTTCTACCTAGGGAACCTCCCCTCCCCCAGTGAAATTATTCTTGTTTGTTTTGAATTAAAATATGGCACCTCCAGCAAACATGCAAGTTCACTAAATGTGAACAGCTTTGCATTTCAAACGATTAAGACCCTACTCCAAATTGTAGAAGCTTTTCAGGAACCATATTACTCTCATGATACTTCATTAATCTCCATCATGTATGCCAAGCCTGACACGTTTGACAGTGAGGACAATGTGGCTTGCTCCTTTTTGAATCTACAGATAATGCATGTTTTACAGTACTCCAGATGTCTACACTCAATAAAACATTTGACAAAACCAGCCTTGGTGTGTTTGGGGATGTCTGTATTGACTGACTGTGGTGTGCTGAATGCGATACGGCACCTGGTGGATGCTGATTACAGAATTTTAAGACGTGTATGATACAGTAACTGGCAGTGTGGGGCAGCTGCAATTGTATCTCCAAAGTGAGTCTTTCATGGGAATCAGAAGATTAGGATGCCAGTGATTTGTCTCAAAAAAGTTAATGAATTTGTAGATGGACATTCACTGAAAGATGATAATAAGAAGGATGCAGCGTAAATGATTTTCACTGAAGAAATGAAACAGACGTAGAAAAATCATGTTATCTTTGAGACTGAAGCTTGTTTGCTCAAATAATTTTGAAAAAGTATTTCTTTCTTACACTGAAATTAATAAATTGTGGAGTCTGGAGCGGTGGTGCCTGATGCTGAGTGCTGTCCTCTCAGGTCTGGTTTTCACGCCAGTGGAGGGTGACACAGTGCTGTGAAGGAAAAGGTCACGCTGTGCCAGGTAGCTGAGGTGTTCTGCTGAAACAAGGATGCAGCTGAGAGGACATTTTTACCCTGTTAACCAGGAGGGAGAACAGGGAGAACTAGCCTCATGGGGTAACACAGGACAAGAAGTTGTGGGGAAAAATAAAGCCATGTTTCTACTTTTAATGCAAGCAGCAGAATTGCCCTTACTTGCAGTACTCTTAATGTATTTAAAAAGGCCTGACTTCCTGAGGTGCCCATGCCAGTGGTTTCAGCTGCAGATTCAGTAGGGCTGGTGTAGAGTTGCTGATTTTACTTGTGGCTTCCTGGTGTGCCATACCTGTCTTACTCTGTGACAAATTTGCTTGATATAAACTTTGAAAAGGCTACATGTCACTAGCTAACCTCCCCTCTGTATTTAAAATACTGGAAGGGCTGTTCATGTCCTGCTCCAAGGCTTCCCTTGAGATGCCATCTTTGAGCTTCATTGCTCATTTCTGAAAGAGTAAGACATGGGTCAGCCAGAGCCACGAGGCTCATTGTTGAAAAGTTGGCATCGTGCCTTTAATAGCACTGAGGAGAAAGACAAGGGAGGGCAGATGACTTCAATACCTAGTTGTAGATTTTGTTTTAAAGAGCATCTCTTTTTTTTCATGGTGGCAGGAGGGGGAGTGTGTTGTAAAGCTGGGAAATTAGGACTTCTGGTGTTTTGGAACCCTTGAAACTTTTGTGTAGTCTCCCTGGCTACTGTTTGTTCTTGGCATTATTTTGATGTTACATAATCGAGAAAAGATTAGGACCAACAAATGTTATGTTAAAAGTTAAATCCAAAAGAAAACAGAGCCTATCTGTTTCTCTTGGAAGTCAGCAAGGTGCTAGTAACAGAGAAGGGCTCGTGCTGGGTTTTAGACACAGTGAAAGGTGACTGAGAAATGGAGTATATGTGTTGGTGAAAGAGAAGTTAGTGCCCTTTACAGCACTAGTGCCTGCTGAAACGTGTTCTCTCGTCCTGTGTGAAATTTTTTCTGGGTTCCAAAATACCTCTGTGTCAGTGAAGAAGTTTTTGGAAAGGATGGTACAATTAATGGATTGATTTTTATTTTAAATTTCTTCATTTAATTTATTAAACCATATCTGCTTAGATTTGAATGCATGTTCTTCATGAAACCTCTGTTCTAAAAATAATAAATTGAACAAAATTGTTTTTTCATAGGGGTTTCTGAATTTATTACAGTATCCTGAAAATAGAAAATGAATTTAAAATATTTGCCACATCATCTGTAAAATACTCTATGACATTTTGTGTTTTAGCTTATTAATTTGCCTAAGTAGTTTGTCTTCAGCTGCTTTAACTAATGTTCTTTTAACTACTGAAGTTAATAATTAATTCCAGAATAAAACCAAATTTTGTTAAAAGAATGAATAATCTGTTAAGATGTTACTCCCAGCACCAGTGACTTGTGGCAGCCCTTGTTTGTCCTCAGTGGGTCGGTCTATGTACAGCTTCTAAAAACTTGTGGTTTTATGTAGGAATTTGAACTCTTTTAAATAGAATTGGGATTTAACTTAAGCCAAGAACACATTATTTATGCATTTCAGCCTGCACAGGTGACTCCAGGTGCAATGTGTCTATCCTACTCTCATTTCTTATATAAGAAAAAAAAATGTGAAATCTGCCTTCATGCTTTTCACTAAGTTTCGGTGGCCTGTACTCACTGGGAATGGTGGTGGTGATTAGGAGACCTTTTGTTTCTCCAGCTGGAGAAAGGTGAGAAAACCGTGTAGAAAATGCTTTTCCAAAATATGTCAAGGAGGGAATTTTGCAAAGGAGGAGGAGGGGTCCTAACCCTTCCCTTTGCATTCCTCAGTGCCTCATAGCCATGGGGTTGATGGTGCATTTCTGGTATTAGGCAAATGCTGGTGGAAATGGAAATCAGTGTGCCCTGCCTCCATGCTGGCCAAAAGAGTGCCTGGAAGTGGTGTGGAGGTGTCACTGAAAGCAGCTGAGCCTGCACCAGCGTGCAGGGGGACTTCTAGGAGTAGATCTGGGGAGCAAAATGGTTGTCGTGGGAGACCTGATGTTCCCAATGATGTTCCCAATGTGTGTGTGTGCGCGTGTGTGCGCAAAGAGGCGCGATCAGGGATCGCTTCTAAAAGTGTGTTCCTGGTCAAATAAAAACATTGTCCCAGACAAGTAAAGGCTTAAAATACCCTCTGCAGGTGTTTATCTGCCTTCCCCCCTTCATCACCCAAGTTCACCCTGATCTCTTCCCAGACCTGAGGACCTGCTCTGTCAGGGGGTCTGTATGCCATGTTGTAAACCACATTTTCCTTCCTCCTCTCCCACAGAACAAGTTTCCAGCTGGAGTGGCTGTGCTGTAGCTGAGGTGGCTGAACCCCTCCCGGTGCTTTGTTGCTGGCGGTCACCACTGCTCGGCGGTGCCTGCAGTGGGCCGGGGCAGCCCCACCGAGCACCACCTTGTCCCGAGCAGGGCTCCTGGCGGGGAGCAGCAGCATCCATCCCCCAGGCATTCAGCCCAGTGGCAGCATGCTCCACTCCTCCCACCTCTGCACCAGGAAGCTGGCAAATAGCCCTCGTAGTGGTAAAGGTAAGAGCAAAGTGCTTGTTCAGTGCAGCGTTTTATGTTGCTGTGGCCACCAGGCTTGCTCAAACCATCCTCGCAGAGCTCTGGCAGTCCTTACCACGGCTGTCAGCAGTGATCCCACATGCCCCTTTCTGTCAAGTGGTTTAAACACTGAGGGTGTCTCCTACCAGGTGCAGAGCAGGACCATAGAATTGCATTTTCAAAGAGCAATGTGTGTGGCAAGGTTTTAAGTTTAAAAAAATCTTAGGTAAATTTTAACCTTTCTCTCTAAACGTGAACTCAACTCACAAAGGAAGAAGGGGGAGGGGAATCATTAGTAATTGTTTAAAACTAATAATCACTAAAGTTGTTACTCCCACCATACTAATTCCATGTTTCATTGTGCTAATCCACAATTTCACTTCAATTAAATCAAGAAAACCACAGGAAGCTTTGGAAAAAAGAAAACAAAATCGAAGTAGTGGCATTCTCAGTATCCTAATGGACTGAAGCAGTGGTGTGCCAATTGGGCTTTGAAAGTTTTCAAGTAAATTCTGTGTTTCAAGGCTGTCTTTGAAGGAGATGTTTCTTGGCTTTTATCTATAGGTAGTGCCCGTTCCGGATCCATGAGAAGAGACACATATGGCAGCGTGTTGCATATTGTGAAATAAGTTCCATGTGTGTGCTTGCTGCCATGAACCAATGATTTGGTAGGTGCCTGCTCATCAGGGCTCATTATGGCTCTGCACAGCTACAGAATGCCTCCAGCCTTGTATTTTCTACGTGCAAAATGTATGTGCTCAGCACAGAAAAGCTTTATAAACCGTACAGAAAAATAAAACCTGTGGCTGTTGCAAGAGCACATGTGATGTGTAAGTCAGGAACGTAGACTGACCCGAGCCCCGGGAGGTGAGTGAGTCTGCAGAGGTGTGCGGGCTGAACGGGCTTTCCTGCCCCCCGGGGTCTGCTGCAGGAGGGGAAGGGCTTCGGGTTCAGTACCGCTGGGCCTGGCAGGATGGAGCAGGGGGAACTGAAAAGGCTGAGGTTACCTACAGGGGTATGTCCAAATGTGGATAAATAACACGCCAAGGGCCATTTCAGTGAGGGTAGGGACAGAAGTAGTACCACTGTGCTGACGATGTTTTTATCTGCAGCGGCCCAAGGCCTTTGGCTGCAGCAGGGCTGGGCGCGCTGCCTGCAGCCATTCCCCCACCTCACCCAGGCGCTGCCTCAGGGCCTGGCCCTATGGCTCAGCTCAGCCTGGACTGGGAAGTGTAGAGCTGAATTCCTGCGCTGCTCCTGCCTCTTGCTCCGACTTCACCTGCTGTTTCAGTGAGATGAATGATGGTGGCAGCACTCATGGAGGAAGAAAGGTTTGTGAGTGGGATTTGGGAAGCCCTTTTTTGAGGACCTTCTCCACCTCACGGCTCTAAATGCATAGAGGAGCTTTCTGAATCCAAATCATTTCCTGAGGTAAGCACACATGGCCCCAGGTTTGCTGCCTACTCCAGCAATGAGGAGTTAGATTGTGCCAAGGGGTTCCTAAAGTTTGATTTATGGTAAAGATGTAGTAATCTAGAGGTTAATTAGAGGTTCCTTGCTCAGTAACAAAGAAGGCTGTTGCCCATACAAGAAGGTTTCCAGGAGGAGCTGGGGTAGCAGGACAGGTTCTGAGGGAGGATGTGGCCCCTTGGAGTGTGAACAGCAGCGTGAGGATTGAGCTGCACCCACCTGCTGCAGCCTGCCCCGAAGCAGGACGGGATAGAGGTGATGCAGGTGCCCTGGCCCAGGACAGAGCCTGCTCACCTCTTGTCCTCTGCTAAAAAAACTCACCCATGCCATGGAAGAATAGAAACAGCTCCTCCCTGGGTCTCTGATGCTGCTGAAAGGCCACAGTGCCAACTTTGTCTGCAAAAGATGCAACATTTGCTCTCCTTTGAAAACTGCACGTGAAAACTTTAGTTGCCAAAGAGTTAAAACTTCCCTGAAATCTGAATCGTGTGAAGTATCCAAATTTTGTTATAAATTCTGTTTAAGTTTCAAAGCACAGCATTATTGGAGGTAGCAATAGTAACATCAAACAGCTTTGATAAGATCAACAAATTACTAAGTATAATTGTTTGTGCTGGGGTGTGTGCGAAGAGATAAATAGCTCATAAATTAAACACCACTGCCTGGGGGCAAGTCATTTGTGGATTCAGAGCTGTCCTGATGCTTGCAAGCAAAAACTAATTTTCTCTTAGTTCAGTAATTATGCAGCTGAAGATCCAAGATCAGCAATCAATGCTAGGTGTGCTTGCAAAGGTGGAAGAGTACTCCAGCTATTGGAGTTTCCCGTTCCTTGAGTAGTGAAAGTCTGTTGCTTGCCCCTATGGTGGGAAATATTCTGACTGAGGTATAATTCTTCAATAAGATAATGAAGACTGACATAAAAAGGGGATTAAAAATAGACTAATAGCAGTTTTTGCTGATATAAATTGGCAGTACTCTCTTGGCTTCAATAGAATGGTACTAGTTTCTTCTAGCAGAAAATCTAGACCAAATTATTAAAGAAAATCAACAAATCCCCTGTGATAACTGCTGTTAGTCATCCAGCCTAGTGCCTCGTCCTGAGAGGCACCTGGCACCTCACTGGCTGCAGCTCATACACTCTCAGGCAGGGTTGTTAATGCCCCTTCCTCACTTATTCGTAAGACCCTGTGAGAATCTTGGTCTAATAAGGGTTTTCCTAAGGACAGGGAATACTAATGTAATCTTCTTATTGTAACATCATCTTGATCTGTTTTGCCAGCCATTAAATATTTTTCTGCCAAATTCAGATAGAGATCACACTGACAAATCATATTATTTGGAAAAGAAGTGTAAATCTCACAGCTGCTCAACAGCAGTCACTGCTGGTATTAACTCCCAGCCTTGAGGAGACGACTCAGTGTGTAACCCACAACCCTCCTGACCGTTTGGATCTCAGCCTTCCCCCCTTCTCTCTGTGCAGAGCTGTGATAGGGGAAGAGCAGTGGGAACCAGGGAGAAGGAGGGGAAGCCTGTGATGGCCTTTAGACTTTCCCACACAGGCAGCCTGCAGCCCTTGACTCTGGCCTCCACCCTGGTGGACCACCTGCAACCATCTGGCTGTGCAAATAGGTACACCATAAAGTGAGCAAGGATAAAGACTAATCAAAATTTAAAATTGTTTTTAACTTGTCATATCAAGATGAGAAAGTTTATACAAAGATATTTTTACTTCTTGACTGTAAGTCCTTCCTTCCAAAGCCTGATGTCTCCTTCACTCATCTGGTTTCAGTCAAATGCCCAGAGTAGCAGCATCCAACTTATGGTCTCTCAGCAGGTTACTGGGCTTGTACCTGAGCAGCATGGTGGTGTGAGACATTGCTGCACAGGTTGTCCCATACAGACCACAGGAAAGACTTTTCCCTGGAGGAGGAGTGTCTGTATCTTCATTTCTATCAACCACGACTCTCATCCTTCCTCCCGTGGACTGGGGGCAGGCAGGGGGCAAGGCAGAGCTGTGAGGACACTTAATACATGGAAAGGGGCTGGAAGTCTGTGCAAGGCATAAATAGGGTTTTCAAGTTCCCACCAAGGGATGGCTGCTATTTAAGGCCAACTGTTGACATATTTGTATTTTTCATAAAAAACAGTGGAATCCTGACCTTTATGTTTGTGGAGCCTTTCAAAGAACAAAGACTTTGATTGTCAGCATTTTGTTGAGCTGAGTTCCCTTACTGATGAAGAGAACTAATGGTGCATCAGTTTTCCTCTGAAGATATATAGGAGAGATGGAAACATAACTCATGTAAAATCACATGTATGATGTACATCTTCTCCATTAAGCAATGCCATCTTCTTGCAATGTCTCCATCCCTTTGCACACAGCTTGGCTTTCAAAGGTTTGCCCCAGTTTTCTGTAATTCTTGCCAAGCCAGTGGTAGGGCCGGTGGTACCTGGTGCTCAGGAACTTGTCACTTGGTAAAGACACTTCTCCCATCACAGGCTGCCTTCTGCATGCTCTGTTGTAGGTAAACCCTTTGCCTTGGGGAGATCAATGTCTAAACACACTGTGTTTGTACGGGGTGCACTTGAGGAAAGTATTCAAGGTCAGCCCTGGCTTGACTGGCAGATGCCATTCTGGCAATGGCAGAGAAGTGTTTCATTTATATTTACTATTTAGGAAAAAAGCTGCAAGTGTGTTTTTTTTAATTCCAAAATTAAAATGTGTTAATGACTGAAGTGTTTGACGCATGGGGGATGTCATTGTTTTCAATTACGTGCTATTCTGATGGGAGAGCACAGATTCTCAGGCTGAATGGAGACTTGTGCTGCAGCTATTTGTGCCTTTTAAAACATTTTCTTTACTACTTTAAGAGAAAACTGTAAAATGGCAATAATGACATATTATTACAAGTAAATTACACTGTAAAATAGCATTAATATTGCGGTTGAAACCTAGAATTTGAAATAAGATGGAAATATTCATTTGCACGCAGCTTTTGTTCTTATCAAGAGCAATTTGGATTAGGAATGAGATTTACTTAGTGCCTGCACTCGTAGGCGAGCTAATGCTGGGTCACTGGGCTGTGGCACAGGCTGCCCTGATCCTTTGCCACCAGCCAAAGCCTCCCCAGGGCAGCGGGATGCTGAGAACAGCTCAGGAGGAGCCAGGGTGTGCAGCAGCACCTCGGGCTGGGTCCCGGGAGCGAGCTGGTCAGCCAGGGCTCTGGTGGGAGCAGAGGTGTCCTCTGGTTTGTGTCCATGGCTGAGGAGGATCTGTACCACAGCACGCAACACCCACTCTTCTCCCATCTAATGAAGACAAATAGGAATTAGAAATTAATAATGCCAAACTGAGTGCAGGACTTTAATCAGGGACCTTGCACTTAGGCAGAACAATTTAATACTCTGCTTCATGAAAATTGTCCCTTGAATTTGACGAGCTTGTTCTTTTAAAGGTCAAGGTTTTTTGGTCTTACTCTTTTCCCCTTCTCCACTCAATAGATGGAAAATTGTCAAACCCTTGAAGGGTCACTTCTATGCAGAGAAATAGTAAAGTCTGCAGGAGAGTTTCTTCAGGAGGGTATGTAGAGTGGCCCCACCGAGCAGCCACAATCTGGAAAACATCCATCTCTTTTCTCATTTCAGTATGTGATCTATGGAGCAGAAACACCCATCTGTCACAATCCTGGTTCCTTGTGTCCTCTTTGGGTGTAGGAAGTGACAACTAGGAATCAGTCTGGGAATGTAGGGAGTAAGAATAAATGTCCTTCATTTGATGCTATGGAAAAAACCCACACAGTTCAACTGGCTAGTCAGGTTTTGAAAGTGTCTCTAATTAAAGAAAGACATTTAAAAGCACTTTGATAAAGTTACCTCATTATAACAGTGAGCAAACATGCAGAAATAAGCATGAGACGTCTGAGATAGGAAAGAGAAAATGTTGTCTAGGTCTTCCATGCTAACAGAGATTTCTTACGCTTTGTATCTGAAATAGCCAAAAAGGAAAGCAATGTCTCAGACCAGTCCTGTTATGGTTTGCAGGCAAATGCAATTCTTATCATAATAATCCCACTGTATTCAGTGACTCTATTCTGTGCTTAGCGCTAGAGATGTGCCGAAGTTTTTGCCTAAAGACAAATACATTTTTGTAAGCCAATTAAGGGTATTCCTTCTCTAAATCTTGGTTAGCATGGTTAGTTAAACTGGGGACCAAGGAAGCTTTTTCTGAGTGAGAATTAGAATAGAATTTTGTATCTTAATTATCTAAATATTTTCAACAAATTTGATATTTACCAGCGCTCAAATGATGAGTGGGTATGTGGGAAAGGCAGTGAACTTTTAAAATGTGTGTGACATATTCTTGCATATTTTAAAGTTTTATGGATTTTGTTCATTGGTTGGGTTTATGAGCCTGCAATACCAACTGTGCATTTGTGCTTTCACTTCTTCATAAATCCATGGCAACTTTTCAGAAAAGTTTTAACTACAACACGCCAATGCACTATAAAGGAAAGGTTTGTTTTGTATATACCCTCTTTACCTGAGGTCCATGGTTAGACTCTGCATTAGAGCTTCTGGCTCTCGTGTGCTCAGTTTGTGCTTTTGATCATGCCACTCTTTGCACAAAGCTGAGAGAATTTCTGCTTCATAAAGAGGAAAATACAGATGTTTTGATGTCTATAGAAATGCATGTTTGCTCTTATTTTTGAGGCAGGGGAACTTAGGGTTTAACATCTCTACAGTTCTTCCTAGGTCTGTGCAATCAAAGTTTCCAAAGAGGACTTAATGGGGAATAGAAATCATTTGGTTGTGGTGGTGATGGTGTACTTGATACATTTTTCTTTAAAGGTTGTACACTGATAAAAATAGTAAGTAACCTAGTCTACTCATAAGTGCTTCATCTTTAAGTCCATGCAAGTTTAGGGAGCTGTAAGTGACTAAAAGGGTGAGTGGCTTAAGATTCACTGAGTGATACTGCAAATACAAGGACTGAAATACCAAAGGAGTAAAGGATATATAGACCTTTGCCCATTACATCAAGAAAATGAAAAAGTTAGGAAGGGGGGAAGGGGGGGTTCCTGTGCTACATTTTTCAAGTCTTACTCCAAAAGGGGTAACCAGCCCATTAGTATAGGTGCCAGGAAGCTTGCTTTTGTGACATCTCGCCAAACACACCTACTTTCACTGGACCATAGAAAGATCAATCCTGTCTGAAAACCACCCATTACCTAAGACACCTAATTTATATTAGAAGCTCACTAAAAGGCACTGTCTGGCCCCCAACCTTCACTTCCAATGATAAAGAGGATGTTTTACGCCGTATGTGACACTTAATCAAAACAGATATTCTTTAACAAACCCTTAACCTCTAGCACACAGGAGTCATCTGAGGCCAAGGGACAAGACACAGATCCAGCTCAGGGTGGCATATCCTTTGATTAAGATGATACAGATTTCCCATTTTTATCAGGGTTATGGATTCTGGATATATCCCTTTTTGATTTGTCAGCATTAAATTTCAGCAGAGGTTCAAGCCAAAGAGAGACCAAGACTAGTTCTGTCTTCAACTGCGTATTAGGAGATAATTTCTCTGAATCCTCTGCAGTAATGATCCTCAGATCTTCTGATCTTTCTGTAAGCAAGTTTTCCTGGGAACCTGGATTTAAACTATGGCACAAACCTTGCTTGCATCTGGGTCCTTTCTTAAGGAGGAGTATCTAAATACACTTATTCTGTGAGCCCTGAAATGGACCTTTTTTTTTTTTTTTTCCTCAGGTCTTTTTCAAAGAGGCAAACCTTCAAGTGAGTTCTTTCACCCTCCCTTGGATTTCTGGGGCAGGAGGTTTTACTTATGAGTACACAGTACTTTAGATGAGGATTGCAAACTTCAGGGGGTTAGGCAGTTTTCACTGCCTGCAGTACATTGGAATCTCAGTATAGTTGACTTTACTACTGGATGATTTCCCACTTCCCCACCTTACTTTTTTAGGTAGCCCCTTGTTCTAGCAATTTTCTGTGGCTGATTTAGGCATGGGGAAGTCTCTTAAATTCCTGGCACAGGGGAATATTTGGCCATTTTTCCTCTTTCTAGTCAAAACTTCAAGTTGGAAGTTTAGATTTTACTAGTAGCATGGTTCTCCAGAAATAATTTGTAGTCATTCCTTGAGAATAATGTACTGCTTGATTATTAGTGTGTAAAGAAGATCTTGGAAGGGGTTTTGGTTTTCAGTTGTATGTTTTTAAACACCAACATGACACATCTGTTCTGTGAGGCTGGCTGGAGAACGGCTGATACCAGCTCACTTCTGCTGAGTGTGTGATATTCTCATTCAGCACCCAGAAACATTTCTTACTTACACTTTTTTTCATTTTGATGATAACTACTGATGCATTTTGAAGAAAAGCTCTTTCTGTGAGGAACTGCCTTTCTCCTATTCTTCCATAGGAGCAATAAAACTCCTCTCCTCATGGAGAAGCCCAGATCATCTATACATTTCTCTGGCAAAGAAAAGGACGACAATATTTTGCATGACTTTGGGATGCCAAGAAAAAGAGACAAGCATGAAGCATTGGTTCTCAAACCTTCAAACCTTTCAGGCTTTTTCTTTTTTTAACACTGTGAAGTAGGAAGGGGTAATATATATTTCAAGAGAGAACTTCAGTCCTAGAGAGGGACCTGTAATCATGTTAAATTATCTTTAAAGGCAACTTCTGTTTTGTAAATGCAAAGCTGAAAGCAAAAATCTGGAGGACTGGTTCTAGTTTATGGCATACCACATACATTAGAGTTCAGCCTTTTATTCTCCTGTACCATGGTTTTAAAAACTTCTTTAATAAACAGAAGCATAATCAAGGAGAAAGACTTGCATCTCAGCTGCAGCTCCCAGTTCCTTACCTGTTTTTACTTCTTAATCAGAAAATGAATTGGGCATTGAAATCTTATTTTTCTTAAATCTCTTCAGATTTAATCAGAGTGTTCTGCTGGAAGCAATCTTTCACTTAGGATTTCATAGCAATGTAGCTAGAGAAACCATGTCATTTCCTGCATCAAATACATCAAAGCTGCCTGTTGGGGTTTTTTAACTAAGTTTGTCCTATGCTTCAGTTTTGGTCTCTTTGCTCTGAGAAAAAAAGTATGTTTTATTTCTTATTTCTACTGGGGGGTGAATCTGCTCTACTGCAGTGTGGGCTAAAATTCATAAATTCCCAGGGAAGGAGGAGCAGATCCATCCCCCTGTGCAATGTACTTGGATGGGAGCTGGGGGCTATGGCAGGGATGGCTTCTACAACCAACACCTTGGCTGCTGGACATGGTAGGAGGGATTGTTGCTGGATTGGCATCTAATGGAAAGGCAGACTCTGCCCTGACTGAGTGCTTCCACTAACAGCTGACAACACTTTCCAAACCTAAGTGTTTTATGGAGAAAAGCAGCTTGTGTGGAGCCTGAGGTGGGCTTGGTGTTACCCAAGGTAAGGAGAGCTGTACAACTGCATAGCAAAGGTGAGCAGGTTTGAAATTGTGTCTCACTGCTCTTCCTTGCAGGAGGACTGGGTTGGCCTTATCCCTGCCTTGGGCATTTAGTTTACTCTTTGTTATGCCCTGGTAAATACTTTAATTCTCTAACAAGATGGGAGGGTGGTTAATGTTTCCAGATTTAAAGCCTCCTGTTGCAAAGATTTGGCTCCAGAGTTCCCAGGAGGAAGGTGCCTGTAGGGCAAGGGAGAAGGGCTGGATTAAACTATTTAACAGCTCACTCAGGTTAACTTTACATATGGGGTCACTTAAAAGCTGTGGAGTCCCATGGCATGGTGCCAGGTTTGTGTTTCATTTTAAATTGAAGCTTTTTGAAGAGGCTTATGAATGTTGGGGGAGGGTTTTCTTTTTTGGCTTTGTTTTCAACCCCAGATTTGGTCCCAAAGGTAGAGGTGTTGCCCTGTGAGGAGTCAAATCTGGTTTAGCTTTGCTGCCCAGGTGCAGGCTGTGTTTCCCACCCCATCCCATGCTGTGGCTTTGGGCTTCCTTTGCTGACCCCCAACTATAAGGGGAGCCTGGGGGGCTCCTCAAAGGCAGAGGATTCCTCTGAGCCTTCATTACACCTGGCTTCAGCCCAGCTGAGAATACACAGGAGTGCCAATGGTTCTGGGGCTCATCTCGCCCCAGCAGCACATCGGGCGTGGGCATCCTCAGCCAGGCAAGAGTCACCCACAGTTACCCTCCTGTCCATTTATTCCCTGGCTGAGGTCTCCAAGAGCTGCTGAGTCTGGGATGTGGGTGTTTGGGTCACCCACTTCATCCCAACCATCTTTACCCCCTGGCTGAAAGCAAGCACTGGGTACCAAGCAGATGGAAGTCACCCCTTTCTCAGTGAATGGGGACCTGCTGTAAGGACAGGCTCTTGGACTTGTGTCCTCTTGCTCTGCTCTTGCCCCTGACAGAAGCCAGCTGTGGTGGCCTTTCTGTTCTGTTCTCTGAGGCTCCTCTCCTTGCCTACACAAAGTTTGGAATAGGCAAACGCACATGCTCTCTGCCTTGCGAGGCACAAATTAGGAAATTAGTAAAGCACTGCCTCTCTGTTCCAACAATCCCAGTACCATCCACAGGGCACAGACTTTGGTCCATATTCACAAATATTACTAAAAACTCCTCTTTTTTATTTGCCCAGAAAGCTAGCTGGAGCTCATTATAGCTGAGTGCTCTTGGGAACTTTAAAAGTGGTGATTATAAGATACCTGCTAACACTTTGTAGATCTGAGTTGCATATTTCCTGAAAAATATATTTAATTACTTACCAGTTTTGGTCCTGGGTTTAGGTTGCAATACAGAATGTTGAGAGTTTTGAGAAAATTTTTAAATACTGATATTGGCCTGCCACCAGCATTTAAGATAGCCTTTTTGTTTCTTGTTTTCCTATTAGTCTGCCTTGAGCTGGCTTGTATTTTCACGCCAGAATTCAGTCCTAAATCTTATCTGTGGACTAGAAGCAGGTTGGGATGAGTGCTGTGGAGGGAGAGGGACAGCTCTGGAGTCCCTGCATGGTCCCAGCTCTCTGCAGGTGCCACCTTCAGGCTGTCTCCAGTGGCCCCAGCCAGGTGGTGGTGTGAGGTGGGCAGGGGAGCTCATGGGGGGTGGCTTCGCTCATTTAATTCTGACCTCCTGATGGACTGGTTGAGTAGGGAGGGGGATAAAAAAACTCCACAGCTTTCAGGCATGCAAGTCCCCCAGGTTCCCATGCATTTCAGGAGGATGGGGATCTTTGGTCTTGCAAAATAGATCAGGGAAACAATTTAGAGCACCCCCGAAATCCATCATGAGCCCATCTAAAGTTGATAGATGGGAGTACTGAGAAGAGAGCTAACTCATTCTATGCAGGCTACAGCAGATGCAAGGCAACCAAAGATGTGAGCAGGTCACTTTGGTGCCTGAGGAGGGACTGGGCTGCTGAGGTGTCTGCACCCCTGTGTTCTGTCAGGCCGTGGCTCTGAAGTTCTCTGCATCTCCATCATGTGTTTCTTTTCACTTCCACTGCTAATTGGCACTTTTTACCCATTTTTGCATGTGGAGTGTGTTAGTACAGGATAGGGTTATTATCAAATTAATTAGGAGCTCCCTCCAATTATTCCTGCTGTGCCTGACGGGCTGTCCCTGCTCCCCCCGACGGGCTGATTGGATACTATAAACTCTCTGACTTTAAACAGCTGAGCGGTGCCAGGGGCTCATGTCACCTGCCCGCAGAGCCAGCAGTGCCCACGCTGGTTCGTCTCTGGTGCCAGTGAAGTGCCTGGGACCCGACAAGCCCTGGAACCCGGTGGGATCTGGGATGCTGCTCTAAGAAGTGAGAGCGGCTGGAGCGGCACAGCTCCAGGGAGCCTGGGGACAGTGTCAGCCGATGAGTGACCCTTCTCCTGGCACAGGCAAGCACTGATCTTCAGGGTGGTACCAGAGCCTGGCAGGGCAGGGGGCGTTGGCTTTAGGTGGGGGATGAGACGGGTGGGACAGCGGGGGACGAGAGGAGCGAGAGGAGGTTTATCCCAACACCAGCATCACTGCCAGGGAGGGTGAAGTGACAGTACCTGGTGTCAGAGCAGCCAGCTGAGGCTCTCGGGCAGGGGAGAGGGATTTGTATACTTGGGTCTTGCAACATACAAACCCACAAAAGTAGCTAAAGCCAATCAGGATGTGGAGATTTGCTTAATTGAGAAATAAGCACATAGCTGTGGGTCAGTGACTACACAGCTGATTGGCTGAAGCTATTTTATTTTGGAATAATTTACAGTTGTTAAATGGATTTGGAAAAGCTTTAATAGTGGTTATTAAACTATTGACTTAGCCTGACGTGTTCAGTGTAGTAATCCGTGTTTGTGTCTGTTGCCGTGACGAGGCTGCTGGAGCCGGGAAAGGTGCCGGGCAGAGGCAGAGGCAGCGGGCCGCAGCTCTCATCCAGCTCAGAAACGATGCTTGGCTTCCCTGAAGTTACAAATTCATTATGTGCATCTCCATCACCATCTACTGAACCTAATTTAATGTCGAAAAAACCTTCCTGTTACAAAGGGTGTCTCTTTTGCTCCTGTGCAGATGACAGACCCATTTGTAACTTGTCTTCGCAATGAGTAACTTCGAGTGCAGTACTTGTCTTAGTGGCCTTCTGGCCAGAGGTTCAAAATGTCACAAATGCATTTATATCACAGTACAGAAAGTGTTAGTGAAGGACTACAGAGCACATGTTTTATGATGCTTAGAAAAAATCCCTGCAAATGGACTAAATATCTCCCAACTCATCATGTCTGCTGTCCACAGGTGATTTACAGAGCAGTTCTCCTCTCCTCTCCTTTTTCTGTGGTTAAAAAGGAAGTGGACATCTACTTAAAAGACAAATCCCCCTTTTTTCACTTTGTTTAGCCTCTAAAATGTGCACTGTACTAAATGTTGGTCGTGTCTGACAAGCTGTTCTATGGGCTGGCAGCTCTGTGTTTAGTAGAGGGGTTTTGCTAGGAGTGGAGCTCTTGGATGTTTTACAAAAGCTTTTTTCTCCAAAATGTCAGTTGATGACTGAACTCCAGTAGATGTTAACTAGGAAGAAGGAATGCTGAGCAGTCCGATTAAAACAAAAGAAAACAAAAAATTTTAAAAAATACATTTTACCCTCTAGACTTTCACTCCTTGTCTCAGGCAATATTACTGTTTCATTAGCTGTCCAGTTAGCCAGAATCCCTTCAGGGGGAGACAGGACCTACATTTCGAAAGGGAAACAAATGAATAAACAAACCATCGTGCACAACCTCTCATCTACCCCTGCTAGTTTTCAAACAAAAAAAGAATTCAAGACTCTTTTAAAACATGATAAAAGGGCAGGGGAGGTCAGAGGCTTGTGGGCTGCCTTTGGAGGTCACCTTTGAGGGCTGCAGCGCTGCAGGCAAGGGCTGCAATGTTTTTATTCCCTGTCCTCTCTTCAGATCGCTGCTTTGGAAGTGCTCCTTCAGCGGGAGTGACTCGCTGGACTGAAAGAGGATTTTTAGGTTGCAGTGGAGAAGAAAAAAGCCACCTATTCAGTAACAATTACAGAAATGGTGTGAAGTCCCTTGTCAGGAGCGTTGGTGTGAAGTGCCTGTGTACAGCCATGTTTCCAGCTCCATCAAACCCTGACCAGCAATGGGAAACCCTCTGTCCTGGCCCACTTTCAGCCAGGACTCCTACACCAGCCTGGGCTGCCTGGCACACTCCTTGGCATGCCAGCAATCACATTGCTGCTTTTCCAGCCATTTCACAGGTGAGATGAAATTGCTCCTTTTCTGGCAGCTTTCCCAAGCCTTCATGTGTGCCTAGTGATGGAAACCCATAACAGCAGTGACAAAGCTTACCACGTCCCCATCTGGCTCTGGCACCCAAGCAGTTGTGTCTCAATATGCCCTGGTGATGCAGGAGGTGCCTGCAGTGTGAAGTCAGGTAAGAGGTGGGCACTTTTAGCAGTGGCTTCTAGAATATCAACATTTCTAGTGCTGAAAAATAGCGGATAAAAGGTGTTTTGTGAGTCAGCAGTGAAAGTGTGTTTTTCCACAGCCTGAGTCCCCTCTTTTCTTAGTCATTGCCTGGGAACTCAGATGAGAACAGAAACTGTGGGTTTTGGGAATAGTTCAAATAAAACTTTGGTTTATTTATTATTTTTAAATATACCCAGATATTTTTTCTTCCTTTTGCCTTTTTACTAATGCTTCTTAGTATTTCTACTTTTAAAAGACCATGTTCTCATTTAAATTGTTGCAGTTGTTTTTGTTTTAGAATTGAGAGTATGCTATTTATATAATGTATATGCGTGTACAAATACACTCTATATATAAAGTACTGCAAGTGGGAATTGTTACTTTTCACACATACTTGGCTATATAATAGTAAAGAACAATATGACAGTTTTCTATCAGAAAATTAAAAGTATATAAATTGAGGGGCTTCCTGTATTTCAGAACTGTGTGATGTCATTGTATTTACCTCCAAGTACTCTGTGAAGTATCCTGTGTGAGGGCATTAATCTAGATAGTTTATGTAAGACTGTGGAAATTCAATTTCAGAAATGAACCTTCCCATCTCTAGGAACAGCTGGAGAGGCTCAGGTCTACTCATCCTGCTCAGAAAGGACGTGAGGAATTTGGATTAGATACAGATGGAGTGGGGATTTTGTTAATGACAGGGAGAGAGACAAACATGTTGAGGCATAACTGCCCGAGTACAAACGCACAGGATCTGTGTGGATATTTCTGACTTTAAACTATGAGCACCATAAATACACTATCATGCAAGAGGCAAAGCATATGCAAACATAACAATATCCCATTGCCTCTCCTGAAAAAAGAATTTTCATAACTCATTCATACTCCATTGAATAAACGCTAAGATTCACTGCTGGCTGTTAATTATCCTCTACAAAGACCTGATTATTGTGTTCAGTCTTAGTAAAGGCACAGTTGTTATTGTAGTGTACACTGAGACAACGGCACCTGTGGGACCACAGAGGAAACATGCTTGTGCAGAATTTTAACAAGGAAAGCTGTATTGCACAGAAGGGATTCTTAGGGTGAGATTTTGATATATGCTTCAGGAAATTAAGCTTTTTCAAGACAAAAACCTTGCTGTGACTCTCTCCATATGATATTGCTCTGTATTTGAAAGACGGCATACTTTAAAATTGCTTGCTGTTATTAAAAGGTATTTCTAAGGCTACTTTGACTGAACAAGTAGAAAGAAGGAACTGGTGTGTTTTTCCCCCATTTTACACCCTGATAATCATATCAAGGTGCGTATATGCAAGAGCTCACAAGACCCACGTATCTTTCGGGGGTTTTGAGGAGTACTTGGAAGGCACTGGCCAAATGCAACCTGCTTCCCCCACTAGCATGGTGCACAAACTCTGGTCTCACACAGGAGCTTTCCCTGCAAGTCCCAGTGCAACAGGAGAGAGCCAGATGGAGTCATCCTGTAGGCTGGGTATAATGCTGAGGCCACTGGACTCTTAGACTTCAAAAAAAAAAGAAGGACTGGGAATGAAGGTGACTTTTCCTAGGGAGCCTTGTTTTTGCAGTGCTAAATGGCTGGAAATGCTGCAGCCACGTGGTGTTTCAGCAGGTCCAGGAAAGATTTGCTGCAGGTGTTATTTTAATGGGTGGGTTCTTTCCTACATGGCCTCCACTGTTTGAATGTTGCAGGAGGCAAAGCTGTGTAACGTGTGGGTTGCTAAGATCAGTGCTTCTGGTATGAAGTATGTTGGTGGCTCTAGGCTCAGGTGGGAGGACCAGCCTTGCTCTGATGCAGCATGGTAGCTTCAAGGAAGTCAATCTCTCTCCCTGTTTCTTCTTCTCATTTCTATTTTATGTCACTCTTCTCCTTGGTTGCACAAGTAGAGAGCTTACACAGTTGTGCTGCTTGTTCCAAATGTGTGTGTTGAAAGGAGAGAACAAAGCATGGAGCTTTGGGTGGAACCAGTGAGAACAAGAAAACAATAAACAAAGCTGAAGAAAAGAGAAGTAAAACTTCTGTACAAGCACAGATAGGGATGAAAGGAACAGAAGATATTAGGCAAGTGAAGCAAGAACTTTGGGGTGGGATATAAGAAACCATGAGATGAGGATTAGCCACAAGCTGACCCACTGCTGGTCTAGTTTACCAAGTGCTGGCTATGGCACAGCCCCACCTGGAGCTGCCTTTCCCAGCAGGGCCAGTTGGATATATCTCTGGTAGTCCTGCTGTTACCTGCTCGGCAGTTTGGACAGAATGGGGTCTTTGCTTTTGCTGTCTCTAGTGGCTAATCTAGTATAGCAGTTAAGAAAGCAACACCAGAAGATGTAGTTTACTTGGCTCCTTGACTTGCATAAAAAAGGAAAGACCTGTGTAGTCTTCCCCCCTCTTCCAAATCCCAAACTTAAGCTGACTGTAACAGTAAAAATAGATTAATTACATCTTCTGCTCAGTTGCATTCAGCTTTAAATCCTGCCTGACACTTGAGAGACACTGGTTTTCTTTGCACTGCTGTAGTTGAGAAGGCCACTATCAGTTCATGCTCTGAAACTTCCAAGTTATAGCAGATAGAAGCAGTCATCAGCTAGAAATGTTTTAGTGCTTTAAGCACAAGCTAAGAGATTCCCACTGCCAGGTAGCCAGCAGGAGCTGTAGAACATCTCCTGTGGTGATCCCATTTGATTTGAACCCGATGGTTGCAGCTCAAGTGATCTATGTCAACAAACAGGATCCAAATGCATTCACAGCCTGGGAAATATAGCAAGACCATTTTGTCTGTAACTCTTCTTGTTAGCCAGGATTATTTTTTACACTTAGGCACACCTCTGGTTTAGAAGGGAGGACTGTAGATATTTTGGGGTTTTAACAGTGTTTCTATGAAGTATGTAATGTTCAAATAGCTGCTTGCAAAGGTCTTGTTTATTTGGGAGCAACTTGTATCACATCTGTATAACTTCTGATGTTCAATACTAAAACATTTTGAGAGGATTTTATAGATTTTTTTTTCCTTTGTTGATTTTTGTGATGAGTCAGAAAATAGTTTTGATGCCCTTTCTGCCTCTGATTTTCTTGACCCCCAGCTGCTATCCTGCAGCTGGAACAGACACACACCACACCTCCTGGGGTGTCACTAGCAGCACGAGGGGAAAACAGCCCTCAGCAAAATTCCATGGGATGCATGCTGTGCTCCATGTGTAAGGCTGGTGGATCAAAGATGTAAACTAAGAGTATGCAAGGTTTTTCTACAGTTCCTGCAGGGCGTTAAAGCTTGCCTTAATTAAATTTACCTTCTAGGAACATGGTGTCAGTGTGGAAGAACACTGGGTGTTCCTGCTTCTGCAATGGTTGGATTCTATTTATCAACATTTTATTTAAAAGAATGCAAAAATGAATTTGCAAAATGTTGGAAGGCAGAAGGAATTGGCTGGCTGGTGTCTAAGGAGCGTATTTCTATTTGTGTCTCAGAATGGGAAGCACGATCATGTTCAGGTGCTCAGGCAGAGCAGCGGAGTGGGCAGACTGTCAGGACTCCAACCCGAGGAGGGATGACAGTTTGCTTTCCCTCCTCCCCTCTATTTTCTCCTTTCATTCAACCAAGCAGCATAACCACCTGGTACTGAAGCATTTAAGTGCTGTCTTGCAGCAGATGCACACAACCCAGAGTGCAGGCTTTCCTAGTATATACATTGCATCTTGCTACTGAGACTCCCCTAATCCAGTCCTAAGTGTGCTTCTTCCAGTGAACAGCTGCCACGTCCTCAGGGCTCAATTCACACTGCAGTTAAACACTGCACAGCAGATGAAGAGTCCTTCTGCTTGTGTAGCCTTCAGTTTTGGCCTAAATAGTACCTTATATACAGTTAGTCTTTACACGTGAGGGAAAGAAACACCAAGACAAATAAATGTTCTCTGCAGGTCAGTGAGCTGTTGACATGAGCTGGACTTCTGATTGTTCAAGAAAATGTGCATCAAAATACAGGATACCTTTTTGCAGCAGTATTTGCAGTCTGGCTTTTCATGTCTTGTCTGGCAACTGTGGAGGGTATTTGCTCAAGGATCACTGTTTCCTGGTCAATGTTGTGCCTTAATGTGATTCAGGGCAACGCTGGTGGGAAGGAGGGAAGGAGCCCAACTGGGACTGCCAGCTCTGAGGGGTTTGGGCCTCACAGCAAAGCCTGGATTAGGGTGAAGCACCTGGCTCTTCCCCTGGAAGAGCCTGTGCACAAACGGAAGAATGCCAAAAAAAGAGCTGTATCCCTACCTAAAGATAGGGGTGCTTTTCTGAAAAGAAAGGCATTGAGGACACCACTGAAAAGAGGTGTCTGAGCAGGGCTGGCACAGAGGGCAGGTGTCTGCTGCTTCGGGCGGCTGATGCGCAGCTGGTTGGTGCTGCATGGCAGAGCTCATGGAAGCAAATGCCTGTGGAAAATAATTGTGTCAAGTGCACAGGTGGTGGGCACAGTGGGTAATTACGTAAAGTATGTGAGAAAAACACAGAGGAGAGAGAAGCCAAAGGGAAGTAGACCAGAGGCTGGGTAAAAATGGAAAAGGAAAAATGGAGAGAGACTTATCCCCCAGCTTTTGACAGTTTCGGGGACTAAAACAACTATCCAGTGTAAGCACTAAATCAAAAATGTTTTTTTCTTCTTTGCAGGAATAAACTAGGATGTTTTCCGGATCAAGAATAACAACTAAAATGGGAGTCTGTTTTCTGGAATGGAAAAAGGAAACTTCTACAGCAAAAAGGAGGCTAAAAAGTAGCAGGAGGAAGGACTTTATCTTTCTTCAACTCATCCTTAACCTTCTTCTGGAAAATGCCTTTCCTGATGGAAGGATACATCATGTCAACCCCGCAAACTGGTTTTTTTTATATTCTGACTTCACTTTGTATTGAGTTTTCAAACATAAAACTGAATGTGCTGCTGCAGCCTCATTCTGGGCCCCTTGGGCCAATACCCATGGTTAAGGCACAGCCACAAGCCCACCTCATGGCCTTAGCCCCACCCTGTGGTACCCAGACCTGCAAGAGCAGCCAGAGAGTAACCAGGCACCAGGGTAAGGGGGCAAGGAGCAGCTGGGTGCCTGGGTGGGGGGCTGGGAATGCTATTTTCTGAATTGCAAAGGCAAAATATTGGAACGGATCCTTTCTGTGTTGGCCAGATGGGATGACAGCAAGAGCAGCAACTTCAAGGCACGGAGTGCCTCTGGAAAAGGGAATGTTCTGCCTTGGTTTTGGTTACTTTTAATATCTTCCTGTTATTAACAATGATACTGCTGAATGCCCCTTCCTCTATGCCAACAGGCTGCTTGGCTGCAGGCACATCAGTGTAGTCTGTCACATTCCAGCAGTGTGCAAGGAGCAGACCCTGTGTCCATGTGGGAATACCTCTGTGCCCCTGAGGAGCCTGATGGTACCTTGTACAACTACCCATGTGAGTAAAGAGAAGGTTGGGATGGTCACCAGGCCCAGCTGTGGGGGCATTTTGATCTAATCACATCTCATATATGGGAAGCAGTACCATTGTATTTTTCAGCAGTGCTTTTTCTGACAGTTTTAGATACCTCATGTGGGGAAAGTAGTATCTTTTAAAGAACACATTCTATATTTGGTAATGATTCGAGGCATGAATGTGTCTGAAAGAGAGAGGCTTTTCAAGCAGCATGCCGCTGGCTCAAAGGTTCCTCAACAAATTCTGCTGGGCTCTGCCTCTGAGTTGTGCTGCCCCCTCACCAGCCTGAACCTTGAGGGATCAATTCAGGAACTCTTTGAGACTCTGCACAATATTCTTCTATAGTCCCCTTTTTTATCTGGAAGAAAGACAGAGGGAAATGTCAGAGAGAATTTACAACTTAGATGGGTGGGTGGCAGGGCTTGGAAGCTGTACAGAGATGATTGAGAGAGGAGCACTGTCCCACAGGGGTGGGACACTGCACAGGTAGAGTTGGAAAATTTTGACTTTTTTTTTTTTTTTTTTTTAAGTACATCACGGCCTTAAAAAAATATATGTGGAAACCAAATCTAGCTAATCTCTAGCCACTATCTTGGCAATAGCACTAACTGACAAAATATTGGCAATGGCAAACATTACCAAGCCCAAAATCTCAAGCTGGCTGTAAGGCCCAGGGGCTGTAAGGATACCCCTCCTGCTCACAAGCATGCATGAAGTGGCTGAAATGGGCGAGCATGGGTCAGGCAGCAGAAGGCTCTGTATGGGCTTGGCAGGATCCCTGCTCACACACTCAAGTGCCCGAGAGGCCACGGAGCTGCTAATGAATTCAGAGCCTCTCTCACTGTTAGCACCTGGAGTGGTTTCCCTTCTGCATAACTACAGGTGCATGGTGCAGGCAGAACCTGGGCTGGTGCTGCTTGGGAGCTACATCTGTAGCTGGCCCATTGCTTCCCAGGATGTTAACTGATGCTGTGTGGCAGCAATTTGCAAATTGTAAAGGCATTTGTGTCTGGAAAGGAATACAACAGGAAGGAAAAACATCTTCCAAAGAACAGAATGGAGCAGAGGCCAAATAATTAAGCTCTTAGTCAAAACGGTGAACAAGAAAGAATGTTGCTCCATTTTTCTTCTTAGAGCTGCAAAGATGGTGAAAGAGAGGATGGATCTGGACCCAAAAAAAGTGAGTTTAGTACTTGGTGCTGCTGTGACCTCTGGCAAAGCTTTTGAGACTCCTGCACATTTCATTCATGTCTGCGGAATGGGAATAATCCATCTCATGATCAACAGAGCCTTTATGTGGAGAACATCCTCAATAGACCTCAGGCTGGGAGAAGTACTGGAAGGAGTAATTTTATTTCTATAATGGGCACTGCTGAATTAGATAAGCAACAAGCCAGTTTCAAACAGTTTTGGAGTTGAATAGTGTTGGTATCCGACAAAGAGTAAATGTTTTATACCTGGCGATTAGGATATTTTGTTTCTCACAGTGTAAACAAGAAAATATTTGTCTTTGTAGATTAGCTGCACCAATGAAAATACTTCACATAGTCACTAGTTGGGAGTTCTTCAGACAGTTAATACATCCCAAACTGTCTGGTGCAGACTGGAACGGGGGAGTAGAATTAAATAGAAGATCCTGGGCAGGTTGAAACCTTTTTGCTCAACACAATGCAAGTTATGCTGTTCAGTCCCTTCTCTGCTTATAATCATCATACTGATGATTTGTGTACTGAATGTGGACAAATAGTAGACAAACTGATGAGGAAATGGGAGAAAGGAGCACTAGCTCACTGTTGTGTTGGCTGACACTTGTTTTTGATGTGTGGGTGGCTGCCTCTCTGACCTGTGGGAAATCATTAACATGCTTTAATTCTTATTGATTTCTATGTGACAAAAGTAATACCTAACTCACATTTTTCACAGAAGCCAAGCTTGGCCTCTTAATGACGACTTTCACAATAAGTTTCTCCTCTCCATGGAAAGCTCAGAGCCAAAGTTTCACAGATCATTCATAAATGCCTAAAATTGTGGGGTTTGTGTTGTTCTGTTTTCTGTGGCCTTAGAAACCTGCTTCTTAGCGTGCCTCAAAATAATGTAAATAAGGAAACAGTTTCTGACTTCAGCACTTCCAACTAAAAGCATTATTGTGAATTACAGAACTGTGGAGGTCTGGGTCCCAGCAACTCCAAAATCAAGCATGTGTTTAACTTCCAGTCCATGCAGAGTCGTACTGTCCTGGGGTCTTAAATCCTTAGGGAGCAGTAAATAAGAATAAGGCAGCTTTCTCCCTCAGGACTAGAATTAACTTGCCGATTTAATTGACCTGTTTTATTGCAGATGTTTATGTTGAATTGTCCTATTACAGGAATTATCACTCATCCAGGGAACAAAATGGCTCCAGTGACTAACCTCAGTATCGCATTAAAAAAAAAATATGAGTACTGACAGTTTTCTAAGGTTTTATGATTCTGTTCCCTTATACTGTTAAAATGAAAGTCAATCTGTTAAATATTTACTTATTAGACAAACATGCTGTTCTAACTGCCTCCCTATATCCTTAAGTAATGAATGACAGAGCACAAAAAGAAGGCTACTTGTCAAATTTATTTCAGATTAGTGTAGGAAAAACAGGGACTGACAGGTACAACATGCTGAATAGAACGAGTATTTATTTTCCCATAAAATTGCAAAATGTATCTAGTTTAGAAGATTTTATTGCTCCAAGCCTTGGAGAGTCCTATTACTGTGTCAGGTCATTATTATTCTCTTAGCAAAAAAAGATTTCAGAAAAAAAAAGTTCACAAAAAATATAAAAATATTAACCTCACATATGTGGTGGCAATAATAAGAATAATGCCACAAACATCCCTTTGTCACCTTGTGGCAGGGGTGGGCACTTGTGTTCTTCTTCGAGTTAACCTTTTTGGGAAGAAGAGGGGAATAGCAGGATTTGGCTGCTGAGTTCTTTCATTATCTCTCCTTCCTTTGTGTGGGGTACAGAGGACTGTGAATCACAGCACTGCTCAACACAGCTATGGGCATCCAAGGCCCATGGGTGCACTAATTGCCTCAGCACCTGTGAGCAAGATTACTGAGCTTGAGAGCCAAGTTTCCTTGCTATACAACATGAAGAATAAAAAGTTTCTGGATGCTATTTTTAGAGATGTGAACATGGCTAGCAAAGAAGTGTCTGAAGTGTGCAGTGCAGAAGAGAGGTAAAGATGAAAGATGAGTTACTCTGACTAGGCCATAAGCAAGGCAAGCAGTCATTGAGAGGGGAATGTGCATGTTGGAGCACCAGAGTTTGCCCCTGGATGCATGATTGATAGGTGATGAAGTAAACAGACACTGTCAAACGTGCCCCAGTGATGAACAGGGAAGAAAAGTGGAGATACAAGAACTACAGTGGGTAAGTGCCATGAAGATGG
The DNA here is from genome assembly GCA_038090715.1 of Florisuga fusca. Classification (NCBI taxonomy): domain Eukaryota; kingdom Metazoa; phylum Chordata; class Aves; order Apodiformes; family Trochilidae; genus Florisuga; species Florisuga fusca. Next base: position 6,300,526 of record JAAWXA010000031.1, on the reverse strand, counting down.
TGTGTCTACTGGAGGACCTGGTTTGGACTCTCTTGCTTTCAGCTTTCCTTTGGCATCCAAGTGAGATGCCAAAGGCAGGTGGCACTTGGTGTGCATGTCTCCCACAGAGCAGCTGAGCTGAGGGCCCTGCACGGCACCGGCAAGGGATAAGAGTGCCAAGCAGCTTGACTTCCTCCTTCCTTCAAGTGCATGGATGCTGCATCTCTATTACAGAAAAATCAGGAAAGTCTATAGGCCTAAGATGTGTGTCTCTCACCAAACTTCTGAGAATGGCTAGACACTTGGACATCAGTGATGCGACAGGTTAGAAAGTGGGATGAAAGGCTTTTTAACAGCACTGGCTCTTGCTAATTTCAAAACCAAAGTCCTGGCTGCCAGGGCATAAAGTTGTTCTTTGTTTCTTTGTTTTTTCCCAGCCTCCAGACTTGGAAAACCTGAAGATGCTGTTTCCTCTTTGTCTAGTGTGCTGAATGCTTATCACTGAGACTGATGAAAATATCCCATGGAGTCTTTGAGAACACATTCTGGTCCTTCCTTTCATCTTGGGTTTCAGCTCGTCCAGGTTTGAGAACTCCATATGAAAAAAATAAAACGACGTTTTCTTCCCCAGAGTCAAAGAGCGAAAATCGAGTATGTTGTCTTCAGAGCTGGACAGCAATGGGATAGAAACCAAGCACTAACCAGTGATTAGTGAGCTATGGATATGATGGGCTTGTTTTCCCTTGGGTGCTCTCCTGTTGGGGTCTTCTAGGTCTACATAGCTGGAAGCTCCAACTGCAGTTTTTCCTGTGGGTGGGTATTCCTGACATCTTTTATCTTCCCAGCTTTCTTGGTGTTTAATAAGGTTTTAACTCAAACTGCAGTGGGTCTTCTTTTACTTAGCAGCCTGTTTTCATGAAATGTACAGGAATGTAACATTTTTAGCCTTTTATTGTTCTGTCAGATGTGGTTAAAATTGGCTACTGTTTGTTCTTGTTCTCTCCCTTGCACAACGTGCAAGTATGTACATGCACGTATGTGTGCACACATGCGCACACACACAGAGATTTATTATACACGTGAAGAGATAATGATCTCAAAACCCTTTTCATTTCTGTAGGAATCCAGGCTTGGAAAAAAGTATTGTAATGCTTTTTCTTTGAGAGAGGAAAAGGAGGATGAACTAATTATTTTTTTTTCCACACAGCAGACAGAATATTCAGTTACCACTCTGTATAAACAGAACGTGTTGCTGAAAATCTGGCACCACTATTGTAAAGTAAAAGATGTAGTGGGATTCCTGTCCTGGAGCTGCATACTTGTGCTTAAGCATGGCATGCACGCTTTGCCTTCAGTGCTGAGTGGTCTTGCTGGGGCTGAAGGAATACGTAGGGAACGTGGGCTTGCAGTCGAGAGCCTGTTTCCATTACATCTTTTTGAGTTTTGCCACAGAAAACAAGGCATTTTACCCTGCGTTGTAAGTAATTAAGATGATAGTGCTGTTTCTGAGTTTTCCAGCTTTGTGAAAACAAACTAATAGCAATGTTCCACTTCAATAATTTAGACATTGACTGATATGAGAGAGAGAAACAATACATTTAATTAACTTGCGTTAATTAATTTTTCGAATTAGGAAGGACACCTGCAGCAAGTGCAGACATTGCAAGTGTCATTAGATTGGGAAGGCTGTGCAGTAACTCTGAAATGAACAGGTCAAAAGGACCAAGAGTGATCTCCAGCTTGGTCTGAATAGCATGAACTGTGTGATTGCTAGTGAGCTGCAAAAAAGATGATGAAGATGTGCATTTTTTAAAGATGTTTATAGAAGGCAGAGGTTAATTAGCAGCTAAAAATGTCTATTGCTGTTTATGTCAGCAGCATCAGTGTGTAAATTATTGTCATTTTCAAGCCTCAAACATGCCTCTTTCAGACTGAAGCTGAAATAGATTAACAATTCTTTTACTGAGGCATTTCTTAGATAAATTTTAATTAGTATATTTTTTCCCCCTGAGAACATTCTACTCTGTGACTAGCACTGGAATTTCAAACCTCACTCAGCTTTCTCTTCCTTGACATTTGTGATGCAATTCCCCTGGTCTGCAGGATGTTGCAGGAAGGTAAGGTGAATGTATCTGTTACCGTGGTCTTGTCCAAATTTTAAATTTTAATTTCTCTGCAATGTAGACAGAGAAAAACCCGAAATGAGCCTTGGAACTTTCCACCTCATCTTTCAAAGTTTGTAAGTAGAAAGGCACAAAACTGATTTGTTCTGTTGCTCTTAACGCTTGTCTACACTAATGCAATTATGCTTGCAGGAAAAACCACAGAGGCTTTATATGCACTGTGGACAAGAGCCAGAACTCTCTCCAGCAACTGGGGTTCTTCACAAGGGAGGCAGAGAAGATCAAACGATGGAGACATCCAAGCCAGATGGTCTACAGGTGGCATGGGCTTCCCACACTCCCCTAGTGCCAACAAAAAATGCTGACAGCTGCTGCAAGGCCAGGTCAGTCCTGCATCAGACACCTCCTGTGGAAGGCTCTACAGTCAGGCATTGCCCCCAGCCCTCTTCTGGGAGTTGCTGCCCAGAATTCCTCTTTCAAACATCCCATGAAGGATTGTGGGGGGTTTTTTCAGAAAGGAAAAAAAAAAAAGCCTTCCTCACCTACAGGTAGGTAAGAACTTGGATCCGTTACCCAGGTTTATGACTCTCCCTTGTGTACAAACATGGATGCTCACACAATCCCTCACTTTTCAGACCACCTTAACCCTGTGGCCATTCGGCTGCTGGAACTGGGGCTGCTCAGCAACACCTTGGGACTTGCCAGTGGGAGCACAGGACGTGGTTTGCACTGTAGCCCCAGACTTCCTTCTCCTGGAGAGACCCCCATAGTCTTGCTTACTCTTGCTCTGGGAATGGCATTTCAGACTGGGGTTCCTAAAAATATGTCACGTCATCCCTCTAAAAATGTTTCTTTTCAGAGTACATAACTCCCATTACTAAATTTTCAATTTCTCAGTGAACATATGTGCATGTATAGAACTTGCCAGTCTCTTTCATTTCCGTAATAGCCTACTTTTCCACCAGTACTATTAGAAGTAAAATGCCAAACTGGGAAACAGAATTAAGCTAGATAAGAAGTACACAACAAAACACTTTTTTTTCCTTTCAGGTGAATTTAATTATGTATCTATTTTTCCATTCTAATTTTTGATGGGTTATGGAGAAGGATCATTAGCGGCCGTATAACTGATTCTGAAAGTCTTGGTTATGGACTTCTTCCTCTTAACAATTTTTCTAACCTTATCTAAAGAAGCTCTGATTTTTAAAATTATTTCTATAATTAAGTCATATTTGTTGTGACGACCTTAAAGGGTAGGAATTTAAATAGAAACAAACAGGATAATGATGGGGCCCAAGGGCATGAACTTTCAGGAAGCTTGAAAAAAGATGTATTTATTTCTCACATAAGCGAGGTGAAATCAGAGTTGTCTACGGTGGTTTACCTACTAATGGGCAAGTTTTCAGCTATGTACCTATCTGCTTTTTCTGACACCTCTCTCCAAATGGGAGATTAGATGATTTTGTTTCTTCTTTGTAAGAAACAAATTTTGTTAACTAAAGAAGTTTTTACTTAGATGTAATAAGCTGCCAGTTGAATAAAAACCACCCAAATTTTACATGGAAGATATAATATACTCTTTATTTATTCATATACACAACTAAAAAACCCAATACAATTACCGAGAAAAAAAAAACAACCTTGTGCCAAGTATATTGAAATTACTTGCCTGTCTCAGTCACATAGATTAATAGAAAAAAGAAAAAAAGAGCAGAAGTTAGTTTTCTCTAGCATGTTATTAAGGACACAGAGTCTGTTTACCAGTCAAATAATAGATGTCCCCATGGAACTCTACAATTTGCAAAATATACAAAAATGTATCATCCAGGGAGAGTTGCAGCTGTAACAAATGAGGAAGAATTTCTGACTAAAAGGGAACATGACTTATGTTGTCCTAATTGCTTTAAAAAATTTCATAAATACAATGAGAAGGCCATAAACAATGCTCCAGAGGAATGTCCTCACACACTCACGTGTGGAGCCAGGACAGACTTTCTGTTGGCCCCATTCCTTGAAGATCTGTCATCTGTGTCAGTGAAGAGTCACAGCTTTTAGAATTGTGTACAGATGGGGTGGTAAGGCTACTTATTCACAGGTCCTTCCTCTTACTGTGGCTGGGCTGCCTGTTACACACCTCCAGTCACGTGCACCAAGTGTCTGGAGCTGGTGTGCTCCTGCTGGGAATGCTGTGATGTCCAGCAGTCTGCCAGGCCTCCTTTATTCCAGCAACAGCTTGCACCGGATGTAAGCAGATCAGTGGAATCAAATGTCTCTCCTACTAACAGATGAGTCCAGGTACCATTCTGTTGGACCTCTCTTTAATGGAGTTGTTTCAGAAAGAAACTAGGATTTTTAGAATTGCTTTCCCAATGCTCTTCTAAAATCCAGTTTAACTTTTAGTAAATATTATTAGTCTTCCATATGGTTACACTTGGATACCATCACACTTGTGCAGCAGATTATACCAATGCCTTGGTATTTCAGATGCTCTTGAGTGCTGTTTGTGCTCCTCCAGAGGGTAGAAATTCTGGACTCCTGACAAGCACTTTACACAGACACAGCCAAACACAAGTTCCTGTGCAGTTTGGTAAGCTTGACACCCTGAAATCATCTACTTGCTGCTGCTGAAGGGACTCCAACCTCTCCCCATCTGCACCCACTCATGGAGCTCTGTACCCCACTGTCTATATTTTGACTCAGTGTAGCTTGCCATGTGGGGAGCAGTGTATTATCAGGGTTTGTTTTCTGGCAGTCGTGTAAGTTGATTAAATTATGGCAATGTCAATGAGCCAACGTTCAGCTTCGTCTGGTCAAACCACACCTACTACTCTAACCTGCTCCTGCCTTGCAAAATTTGTGCTCTTCCAGCCACTCATCTCTGACTAGGGAGGTGCCTTCTGAAGGATGACAACACCAGGCCAGCCAACACCTTTCTCTGACCACTATTGCTTCCCTGCTGATTTTACACCAGGTGAGGACTCATTTCTTTGTTGACTCCTAATGGGATGAACTCAAGTCATGCATCTGTCTTCAACTGGTAGGTGCTGATTCAAGAAACCTCACAAGTCAACCTCCTGTCAGTGCTGCCTGTGGCCTGATGTAAAGATCTCCCACTATTCTTAAGCAACTGGGCCCATACATGACACAGAAATTAAGAGTGCAATCTCTAGGCCTAGTTGCTAGATTCTTTTTCATTTTTGTGAAGACTTAAATGAATTGTGAAGGAAAGACGCAATTCAGAATGAATTCTATTAAGTTTAATAAGGTCTGGTTCAGAACCTTGTAGTTATCTTGGGGTTTGTCATGCCAAGTAAATGTTTGGCACTTATAAACCAAAACATATGCCCCTCCAGATTCTACTGAAATGTTAAACAGATGACTGAAGTGAAAGCAGGTACCTCAAATTCAGAAAGGATACCTCCCCTGAGCTGTTTGGTTCTATCTAGTTACTTTTTCAGACAGGAGATTTACAGATAATTCTGCTTGTGTTCCCTTCAGTAAAGGATGTGTTTTAAGGTAGCTTGTTTAACTGAAGCCCTACTGATTATTCAATGTTATTTTAAACCCACTTTTTCAAACTAAAGCAATCTGTGTCTGAGTTATCCCAGTGATACAGAACACACTACAGCAAAAACATTCCTGCCTGTCCTGTCAAATTGCATTCTAGGATTCAGCATGGCAAAACCACCACATTACAGAGGAAGAGAGCAAAGCAGGTGTGAAAGCTGAACTGGCCCACATACCAACAATTCCTAAATAATATGTACTTCTAAATAGATGTGGGCTTTAGAAGGCTTTACTAAAGACAGACATGGCATAACTCACTAGTTTCAAAGGAGTATACAAACAAAAAAGACATTTCCAAGTACAGCCAGCAGTGTCCTGGTCAGTAGTTGTGTTAGGTGCTGTGCTTCCTTCTGACCCTGTCACTGATTACAGAATTTTAGGGGTTGGAAAGGACCTCTGGAGATCATCTAGTCCAATTCCCCTGCCAGCGCAGGTTCACCTAGAGAAGGTTGCACAGGATGGCACCCAGGAGGGTTCTGACTGTCTCCAGAGATGGAAACTCCACCACTTCTCTGGGCAGTCTGTTCCAGTGCTCTGTTACTCTTACAGTGAAGTTTTTCCTTATGTTTCTATTGAACCAACTGTGCTCCAGCTTGTGACCACTGACCCTTGCCCTGTGACTGGACACCACTGAAGAGTCCAGTCCCATCTTCCTGACACCCACCCTTTAGATACTTGTAAGCACTGGTGAGCTCCTCCCTGTCTTTTCCAAGCTGAACAGATAGAGCTCCCTCAGGCCTTCCTCGTACGGGAGATGCTCCAGTCCCCATACTGATACTCTCGCTGAGACCAAGCTCCAAGACTTGACTTAAACCAACGAGAGATGTTACAGTGGCCATATGCAGCACTGCACTTACAACCAAAATACAAGGGAGGTGTTTTCGTGTTCTTTCCTATTTGCATCTTATGTGACCTCTCAAAATCTTCCCTGAAGTTTCATCAGAAGCTGGTAGGCATCACTTCCTCTCCTGAACTCTACAACTGCTTACCACAAAGGCTGCTTTTCAGTTCTGAAATAGCCACACTTGGATATCTGGTGGAGATCTTCTCATTAAGTGTAGATCAGTGTTGCTTCCTCCAGATCTACACAGTTCAAATTACAACAAATGATTTGAGCAAATGGATTTGAGAATTCCTCCCAGGACCTGCAGTTTCCCACAAGCAGCCTAGAAGCTGGAGGCAAGGGCTCAAAGAGGCAAGACTCTTCAATAATAAACTGGTCATGGTTAGTTTATTCAGATCACATACTGATACAGTACATCTGGTGGGTAATCTCAAGAAAGAGGAAACAATGGTTCCTCTAATTGGGCATGGAGCTCAATTTCTGTGCAAATAACAGCACAGCCCTAACCCAACAGGAAGACCCAGAACTTCCAATCAGTATGGACACAATGGTCGCTCGGATACATCCAGGATTTTTCCAGTCAGTCTTCATGCAAGTATATTGGTAAGCAAAAAGCTACAAGTAATGTCTTTTCTAATTTTCTTTTTAGCTTGATTTTGTTTTTTGCTTCTCATGTGTTCCTAATCTCCAGTACTGAACATTTCTGTCTCTTCTTTATATCTGTTTTTCATAATATCATACCTTTTTTTGCAATTATTATTATTATCCTACTTTTAATAGTAATCTTAATATTCTCTTTTGATTTTTAATCTGAATTTAATATTACCAAAGTGTCCCTGTATTTTATGTACCAGAAAAAGCTGGTCCTCAGCTAGTGTTGTGGAGCCTATTTACATCCAAACTTTACTGCACTGAAAAAACAAATCCCACTATTGATATTTCAGATTCTTCTGTCATAAAGCACTGCAGTTATGTCCCAAGCCTGCAGCCAGATCCAGAGGTAAACTACTCTATACACAACATCTTATTGAAGTCAGAGTTCTCAACGTGCATCCAGCAGTAGAAGAAAGACTATGTAGTTAAAGACCTAGACACCATCATCTTCCTGAACACTGCTGATATGTGGCAAAACCCTGCCAGTTAGCAAGGACCAGTTTTCTACTATCATTCCCACCTTCACAGCATATGAACAGGAATTATTTCTCTTACACATCAGTCTTGAAAGAAACCACTTCCTAGTTTATCAGAAGTCTCCAGTCATCTCTAATAGTTCTGGTTCCAGGATGACAGAGCACCATCCATTGCACTAGCAGCTTCTGGTATGGCAAAACAAATTGCAGATTTTATACCAGCTGGACAAGACTTTTTTCCTAGATTCTACAGTAGTCTGGTGGATCACGTGATCTTGCACTTTCATTTTTCTCCTAAAATTTGCTTGTGTATATATGCTGACTCACTTTAAAAGATTTTATATTTAGGCTTTTACTGCCTAAAAATTATTTCTGACGTTCTTATGTCAGAATAAATATGACTTCTGTTCCTAGTTATAACTTTTGCTTCTCAGAGTGTTCTGTTATTAAAATATATGATATGAATTGCAAAAAAAAAGCTTCCTCTCTTTTATGGCTATGCTATTTAACTTGCCAACAACTGACAGTAAAGGAGAATCACAAAACACTATGTATGCAAATACAGACGTTTTAAAAACCCAAGTGGGGCTTGTTTTTTTTACAACCCTAGAAAAAATTGTGACAAACAGCTTTCGGATTAATTTACAACTTACTATTAAAAGTCACCTGAAGGCACTCTCAACATACTGGCAAAGGTAAATGAGTCTAAAATAAGACTACACATCACACAGCAATCTTCCATTCACAAAGCAGATACTGCAGTCTTCCTCCATCGTAACTTCCTGCTATTAACTTCACATCTTCTCAGTGCATTCTTTCCTGATCTGTAATAGTTTCTAGGCTAAGCCTGGGCAGTTATATTGCAAGGTCAGAGTGCTGGACTGATTAAAAAGTACTGTTCATTCTCTGCTGAGAGGCTGTTGAAAATTCTGACCATGTTTCTGGGTTTCCTAGTTACCAACTTCTCTGTGTATTCATCTGGGTAGCCTGTGATTTCAGATTCTCAGCACAACTATAGATATAGGAGACTATGCTCACTGTATCTCCTAGGTAAATCTTAGTGATAATTACATTAAAGACTGTAACAGGAAAGTAGGTTTGAGTGCTCATCTAATGTTTTGCAGCCTCATTCAGACTCCCTGGAACACCACGTGAAAGGTAACTAAGAAAAACTCATTTATCAGGAGAGTCTACAAGTTAAGGGTCAAAATCACTGCTTCAGCCTACACACTCGTATCACCCCGTGACTGATTGCATTTGGACCTGAGGAAAGACCATGCTGAAGCTGTTCCCCTTTACGGGAACACTTCAGGAGCCACATGGTGTAACAGAGAAACAGGCCCCACTAATAATCATTTCTGTATCATCACATACTTATATAATGCTTCAAACGTATTTCCTGCCTTGGTGTAGCAATCCCGAGAGCTCCTAGTTTCCTTTGTTTTTTTTTTTTTTTTTTTTTTTTTTAATTCCCTTCAACACGACTAAAATAAAATCTGCTGTCATGGGTGCCGGGTTTGGCTCCCTCGCTCCGAGCAGAGCACGCTGCTACCCACGACACCCCTGTCGGAAGGACGTGGCGTGTTAACATCTGACTGGTGGCCTTACCCTCCATGGGTTACAGCCTACAGAAAAGGCAAAGGCTCTTTTTAGATTTAGCCCGCCCGGGTCAGCCAGGTGCGAGCCCGCCGGGCCAGCAGCATTATGCAACACCGGCGGCCCGGACACTGCGCTCTGCTTCCCGGGGCCGCACCGCCGCGGCCAGAGGCCGGCGCTGACCCGGACCGGACGCCTCGTCCCGCAGGAGGGGGGCTGCCTGCCGGGGCCCGGGAGATCGCCCGGC